>JAVJAQ010001017.1:333420-397177 GCA_032362365.1 Zygogramma bicolorata
AGATAGTGCAAGCGCTGCGAAACATTCCGTTTGAAAAAACCGATGACCTCATTCTGATTGATGATTTGAGTTAAGAAAGACTTAATTAATGATATTGTGGAGGTTGCCGGACGGAATTATGGTCCAGTTTTTTTTTCGGTCCTATAATAGTTTTCGCTTCCATCGCTGTAGCTGCGAAAAAAAAAATTGTCATTGACTATTAACACCTGGTTTAGGTAAGGTATGGAGAAAAACGGCATGATCTAATTCAATACAAATTCAATAAAAAAAGTGGTTTACCTGTTAATAAGTAGTGAAAAATTCATTCAGGTAAGTTTTGACAATTATTGCCGATGCATTTGCAAAGGAAAATACAATTGATTTCGCTTTTTCTACAAGTGCAAAACATTGTCAGGCATTCAGCATTATATTTGCAAAGCCTGATCAAAGAATTTGTCATAGGTGGTTTTGCCATTTGCACCGGGTACAACTTTCCATCTCGTCTTTCATAACCGAATTGGAGTAAGTTCGGAGGCCCATGTACAAAACATCAAAATCTAATAATTTCAGATACATTTGAATTGAATCCCAGCTTAAAAGATATTTTTTGGCTGATCCTTCAAACCAAATCCCTCAAAAACTACTATTCGATAGCTTATGCTAAAAGTGGATGTTGAGTACGAAAACATCGGAATCTGCACAATTTATAAAAACTTGTTCAATTCCTTCACGAACAGCAACAAAAATATGGCTGAAAATCCTTCAATCTGCTTCTGGAGAGATGAATGAACATATTTCGACGGAAAAAGTTTCATTTTCTTTTTAATTATTAATGTAATAGTTCATTAATAATGTTACGAAATTTTCTAGCGCCGGCCTTGTCGCTCGTAAACGCAGAATAATATGAATCTAACAATTCAGAAGACCTATTACCTTGGAGCTTGAAGATTTTTTGGAGTCTTCATATCCACCTGTAATGGCCAGCTGGGATTTTGGTTGAAGGACTTGATATAAATATTTGTAGTCAGTTTCAGTTAGTTTCGGTTTAGCAGTGTCTGAGGTGTTCTTTTTTTTAAATGATTTATTCAACGTCGGCCTGTTTTCCCTACCAAGGCCAATCATCGACTCCGGTGACCACATTTCCCCCAACCGGAAATTTTGCCGAACACTCTGGTATTCCAACCAGAGGTAGGGATCCTTTACGAGTCCAACAACCATGGACTCAGGACCGCCGGCTTTACGTCTCCTCCGAAGGACAGCAATTCCTCAATATATCTTGTGTTCATTGATATATTGCCTGCGAGCTATGATATAATACTTTGCTGCAGTTTTATGAGCTTTCGACGCGGTCTTTCCCTGCTGCTTAGCTTCAGATATCGAATGACTAGTCAACACGGAGAGCTAGGCCATGCCCGTGAGGTATTCTTTTCATCATTCTTTTGTTGATTAACTATCATGATTGTAACGGTCATAGAATCTTCGCCACTTAATGTCCCCTTGAAAGTCATTGTCACAGTGTCTAAGATTTTTCAACAAACATATGTTTCCATTTAGTTAGGTAGGTGGTGAATGAATTCGGCTAGAGCTGTATGTTGCGGTGTCTTTCTGTTCGTTACTCTGATATATATCACTGAACACCGCTAATGCTTCATGGAGTGTATTGCCTGACAATTTTAGATTTTGACTGCTTAATGAGGCTTGTATGAAAGTCTTCCATTTCGGCGTGAATGTGCATTTCTTCGCGGCATCTTCTATAAGAATTTCATCACACAACTTTTCCTCTGGTATAAGTTCAGTAGTGGATAGTTCCTTCCGTAATTCCTTAGCACACATGACGATTTTGCTACAGTCTAGCCGACGTACACGTTCAGCTATTTCCTTAATGAACTTCCTGCCATGAAAACCAAAGAAGATTGCTTCCTCTCAGTAAGATATGAGAATAAAACCTTGTCACCAAATTTATCGATCAGCATCACTTTGAGATCACGATTAGAACTACATCCTCTACTTCAGCGAGTACAGTCATGCGTTGAGCCAAGTATGTCAATTCAAAAGCGGTCGTCGAAACACCGTCTTTTATATCCGCCATTAATTTGTCAAAAGCAGCCAGTAACTGTATTTGTGATATTTGTTGTTGGTCGACCTCTTTCGTTACTAGAAGATATTGGTAATGAAACGTAATTTCTTTAACACGACGTATGATATTGGAAGTTTCTGCAAACAAATCTTCCGGTGTTTCGTATAACAAATTTTTGTGAAAATTTCATAGTATTATCAACGCATTGAAAAACAGCAAAGCTGCTGAAATTTCAGTTAAAAGATGACTTTTTTTATTTTGGTTTTCGTCGTATACCACAAATGGAACATCATGAGTCACTCGACGAATCGCTGTTGCTTCTTTTTGATTTGCAGGTCAGTTGATGATCCAGCTACGCCCTGTGTTGTTGATGAAGCTCTTTCTTCCAGCTTCCTATGTAGTGACGACGACGAATTTTTTCTTCGCTGATATAGCTGGCCATGCAACTTTTATACCACGAGAAGTGTTCTTCATCAGCATTCGGATCAAACAACTTCTCAAATTTGTCTGAAATTTCGTCTTTGCGTCGTCTTGCTGCATTTGAATAGTTTCTTTCGGTTCATTCACCAGTTCAGCATGATTTTTCGTTCGCCTTTTTTTTAATCTAATAATTGTAGCGATATTTATTCACTTTAAAGAAAGTTATCCCAAAATTCGAAGCACTGCTATTTTAAATATTGGAAAATGTATCTGTTATAATAATGGATGAAGTTCAGCTATAACTGAAGTCACAAAAACTGTTGAGAAAAGCGCGGCCCGCTCCAAAACTCGAGAGAAGGTATGTGACGCTGGGAAGGAGATTTATAATAAAACTGACAACGGGCTTTTCTGGCAACTTTCAGTTCCAGGTTTGGAAGGATCTTGCAAAAACATTCCAGTCGAGAAATAGCGGTCAATGGTTTTTGCATTCTATACAACATTTTTTTTCAACAACTACAGCGATGGAATCGAAAACTCCTATTATAGGGCCGAAAAAAAAAACTGGACCATAATTCCGTCCGGCAACCTCCACAATATCATTAATTAAGTCTTTCTTAACTCAAATCATCAATCAGAATGAGGTCATCGGTTTTTTCAAACGGAATGTTTCGCAGCGCCCGCTGCTTATGGTAAAGACCTGAAACTTGAACGGTGTGTTCTTGGTATGACGTAGGTATCCGATAAAGAGTGGTTTGTCCAACCCTAAGGAGGTGAAAAACGGGCGCAAAATTTGTATGGGACAACGTGATGCCTTGGTACGATTCACTTCAAATTTTGAATAAACATTATTTGAGAGAATTAATGGGAGACGTGTTTTATTGAAATTCATCGCCTAACGGGATTAAAAGGTGTTGAAAGTAATTTTGGGGGCGAATCAACACACAACCCAAACCACTGATCGTAAATATCTGAAACTTGGAGGGAGTGTGGTCTGTCATCGAAGTCAAACTCAATATGTATGAGCCTCTAAAGGCTCACAGCAGAGATGTATATAATAAACCTATATTCCTAACTAGGTAAGGTTAGTTTAAAGCCAAATATGACACTGCTAAATAGCCAATGCAAAATTCACTTCTGACTAATTCACACTGAGCTGTGTATAAATATAGCACACTTACGTTAAAATAATCTTCACAACAATATAAACACGATCATGGAGGTACATTATCATTTCTCATTATTTCAAGCTATTGTTATGGTACTTTCGCATCGTTTCAAAACGAGAAAACAGTTTTTCAGGCGCAGAGTTATTTAAGCTTCCGCGATGATCTGTATAGCTATTAAAACTGAGACGTTTTCACTAAACAAACATGGGAAACGTCACTTACATCCCATTTATATTATTGTCTACGTCATGAAGGTATAAATTATTCATTTATGACATAAAAAATTATGCATATACCCCATGATGTTCATAATTATCAAAATTATCAGAGGGTCATCCTAATAACCAGTCTTGGCATCGCTATAAGCTTCTCGATTCATGGTCATTAAAATACGTATTGTCAATTGCCACGTTGGGTCTAGTCGAACCTGACAATATCAATACTTGACAGATTTTTCATGGAATGCCGAATGAAAGAAATGGCGAAAGCGCATAAAAATACCACTACCTAAGGATTCTGGTGGTGGAGGTGGTAAAATGATCATCATGGTGCCGGTTCAAAATTCAAAAAGGATCTATCGAAATTTTTGTGTTTATGTAATCAAATAAGGCAATATCTAAGGTTGAAAATATAAAAGAGCAAACGTGTGAAATTTCGCAAATCAGGAAAAAAGTTTCTTTAGAATGCTGTAAGTCGACATCTACATATCGCATCAATTTTAATAGTTTTTCATATCAATGGATCAATGGAGTAATTGAATTTTCGGGTTTCGTTAGGTTAGGTAGGGTTCCACATACATACTAGAGATAAAACGTTATCGTTTTAGCAGTCATTTCTTCAAGTATAGCAATTAATGGTCTCTCTCGCTCAAGGCAAGTCCATCTTTATGTCGAAAATGCCACTAATATTTCAGAAATACAATTATTGCTTATTTGCAGCAATGCTCGAAATACACGATCAAGGTCTGTGAAATTCTATAAATTTGTATTTATTGTTAGCTTCAGGAAGGAAGGTCTATTTGTGATGCCTCCTTGAAATACAGAAATTATTAAGATAAAAAATGCAAATATTCATTCCTATAGTGTAGCCGCTGAAAAGATAGAATGATCACGTGAACGGCACGCACTCTTTGAATGTTCCTCTCCCCAATGATACAAGTACGATTTACACCACTCAACAAAAACGTCGCCGCGTCGTTCTCCCATCAACTCTTGGGATGCTTTTTTATAAGTGTTCATTATTACACCTTTTTCCTCTACAGTTAAATGTCTTTTTATTATCTTTTTCTTGGAGGTGAAAGAGTGTTTCCATCCATATTATTTAATTAACGTAACACACGTAAATACAAAGCACAAATGAGTACAGTACAGTGTAAAGAGTTCTTCATTTATTTCAGTTTAGAAAGCGTGGCTATGCAGGCATTCACTGTTCACGCGTCCTTGAATTCTATCTTTTGAACAGCCCGACTATAGTTCGTTTTATATTATTATTCTTGAATAAAATATTGTACAAACCTCGCCAAATTTAAACATGTCTTAGCCTAAGTAATTATATTCTACACAATTCAATGAAAAACACATTTGTAGAAAAATGTTCGTTAATTTTATCTCCGAATCATCAGGAAGAAACATTCATTTGTGTAAAATTTTTCCATTAATGCATAAGTGCTCGGTTACAAATTCAGCAAAAAGTGAATTTCATGTAATTCAGAGCCCATCTTGCCATATTGGCAGGGGAGTGAATTAATTAATTGTTCATGAGTTAATTTTTAACTGAGTCTTGAGGAAGGAAAAGACAAAAATCAATAATTGACTTGAATTGATCGATACTTGAAGAAAATATCAGTGTCCTGTACCTACGATTCTCACTGACGATAGATTTACAAAACCGCTTCCTGAAATAGGATCCTGCTTGAGAAAGCTTTTGTATAGCGAACCATGTGTCACGGTGTTGTACGCCAATGTCAGTGAGATTTTCAGGAGAGGAAAGCCATGTAATATTCGAAGAACAAGGGATAGAATTATCATGAACTCAAATTTGTTGAGGTTTGAGAGTCTCAGAAAAACCTCTCACGGCACGGAGTTTCGAAGTTCAGCTGTTCTATTGAAAGAAGATCCCTGAGCAAGAGAGATTCGACAGGTCTCCAAGCTCACAACAAAGGGGTGGAAATTCTGCACTCGTCGGGTTATCTGTGTTGATACCGCCAAGGTCTGACGACAATTCAGAAGAGCAATGACCGTAGAAATATCTATAGAAGAGTGACAAATCTCCAACCTTCAACGATGCTCCAAAAAAGTGAGCGAGTATGTGAGCAAGAAATCAAGAAATTTCAGTGAATGTTCTGGTGCTGAGCTCCACTAATGAGAACATATTTCAAGACTATCTGGCGAGATGTGAAGTATCTCTTCGTACGAAATGGATATCCACGCTTCTGGGAAGCACCTTCAGCTATCGATTTCACATGGTTTTCCCATGAGAGATAATTACTGATCGTAATTCCTAGCATCGAGATACTAGACTTGATAGGAATAGTTAATCCTTACATCTAAATTTTGGATAAATAAAATAATCAGCCTCCTTTTAGAAGAGATGCTGGGTTTCCCCAGTATTAAATTCCACCAAGTTGATGTAACCCCATTCTATTTTTTTCGCCAAGTCAATAATAGTGTATTTGTTTCTTCGATCATTGACATGATATGGAATAAGTCAAAGTGAGTATGATAATGTCGAAGTAGGTAAGTTTATAAGTAATAACAGAAGTATAATAAAATATAAATTATATTATATTATTATAAATAATATAATGAAATAAGTAAAAATAAAAGTAGAATAAAAATTACTAAAGTATAGTATAACTATGAAATATAACATTGAAGCATCTGACAAATACATTTTAATAACACTAAAGCAGAAAAGATTAAACAGTTCGAGTATTATTGTTGTTCTAAAATTGTTCGTTCCGTTAACCAGCTGACGAACGTCAACCCTCAAAAGTCGAAACTTGTGCGAGCAATGGATCAACGAGGCCTTACCTTTTAACGTGCGATTACCCAGCACGGTGGCCCGGCGAGGATTCGAACCCCGGCCTTCCGCTTGATAGGCAGATATGGTAACCACTACTACACTACCGAGAGTATAGATACAATTTTGTCTGTTTCAAAATGCAAAGTTTAGAAATTCATCTACACTGTAGAAAGTCTGTTCCAAAAGAAGTTCCTTAACTGTTCTCTCAAATTGGTCAATGGAGAGGTCTTTGATGTATTGGGGAAGATGGTTGAAGAGTTTTATTCCCATGAGCTTTGGACACTGTTCAGTTTTAGTCTTTTTGTGTCTTGGTACTTCCAGCACTGAGGCATTCCTAGTGCAATAATTTTTACTTAGTTTTGCTAAATTTTTTATATCTTCTCTAATGTAGACTAGTACCTCTAGTATATATATGCATGGAACTGTTAAAATTTTCAGTTGTCTAAAATGTTCCCTGCAACTAGTTCTCCTACTGACTCCTAATATATTTCGAATTGCTCGTTTTTGTAGAATGAAGACTCTTTGATAGTCTGCACAAACTCCCCACACTGCTATTCCATATGAGATAACTGAGTCACTAAAAGAGATTTTCTACAGTCTTCTTCAGTTGATAAATCATATAGCACATAGGTGCAATTTTTTTGCATACCTCATTGATGTGAGTTGTCCAGTTACAATTCTCCGAAATATGTACACCTATTAAGGATTCTGGAAGAGAAACTAGTATGAAGAGTACTGTCGTCCGGAAAACTATGCACTGAACAAGATGTTTCCTACAGCCAATCATTGATATGAAGCAGGAATAAAGTGGGCGCCAGAACTGAACCCTGTGGAACACCTGCATTCATTGGGGGAATTTCAGACGATACTCCATTAACAACTGCATATAGAGACCTATCAGAAGATAAACTCTTCAACAAACCACACAATCGAGAAGGTAAACCATAAGATGGCAGTTTGGAAAGGAGACCCCGATGCCAAATTCGATTAAACTGTGATATTTATTGACAAAAACAATTTCTCGAAATTAATATGAATGTATATCAATAATAACTTATATTCTGAGATGACCACAATACTCACCTGTATTTCTGAAGATTCTTTACAACCCCTGAACTGCCACATTTGTAACCCCCAAGTGAATATCATTATAAAACACTATCACATTATAATTCAATCATTTCTTTGCCGATACATCCGAAGTAGGCTTTGTTCACAGGAGAACTGATTATTGACTTGTATGAAAATAAAATGATGAACCTGTTTGGAACATTATTCTGTCCCTATATTTAACTCAAAGGGCAGGGGGTTGTGCAATCATCACAGGCTCTGAACAGCTCTATTTCGGTCTGATGATTTTTTTTCTTGTATAACCTGATACGATCAGACATTGACGGTTCTAAAAATAAAATCCATTATTGTCGATTCTGATACAAAATAGGATTCGGTTATCAGTTCAAGAGAGAATTGAATGTTGTTACTCAACAACAATGAAGTTAATCAAGATTGATAATGAAACATTTGAAGAGGTCAGAGCAAGAATGGGTAAATTTAATTTTTGACTGTTTCCGGTTCATTTGATGAATAATGTAGGTGAATTTAGTGTATAAATGATGTCGAAATATCGAGGGAGAAAGCAGGTTAACTATATAGATTATTGGGTGAGACAATTCTACAAGTATTGAGAGACAATGTACTGAGAAATAATTTGCCAACTTCATAGTTGACAGAGTTCTTGAAACAATCGCCAGAACTATAACACACCTCTTTTTAAACATTGAAATCGTTATTATCTATATGCCACAAAATTAGTTTCGCAAACATAGGTATGTCAAAACTTGGGAATTTTTTTAAAAAAATGAAGTTTGAGGAACAATTTTTTTGCTTTTTCTTCCCGAAAAAAAAAATCAAAATCACGACTTTTATGAAGCAAAATTAGCTACGTTTACATCATACAACGAAGTTTGATTTCTTTACAAAAATGAAGGTGAAGTCCATTTGGAACAGCTACTCACCTGTCTATATGGTATCATGAGTTTGACGTTCATCAGCTGATTGACGAAAAAAATATTTTAAAACTAAACATTTTAAAAATTTTCACATATACATACATAGAGACCAATAAGAATCAAGAAGATCTGCAATATAAATTCGCTTACTGTGAGTTAACTGTTATTTGCTGTGAATGTTGATTGGTGTGTAAAGCTTGGGAGTTGAATAATTTAAAAGTAACCTGAATGAATTTATTTTTCTTGGTGCAAGAGATAAACAAATCGTGCTAACTATCAACAATCAATATAACACGCAGACTCATGGGCGCCGTTACAAAAAATGTTAGGGAGGAGCACATTACGCAAAATCTTAGTAGGGGGTACATTTTTTTATATCAAAGTATTGCATTCAATTGAATGAAAATCTGTTTGAACAATACTCACGAGTGTGGTTCAAAAAAAATTGCAAATTCAAGTCGATATTGTGTCTTACGCGGTGTATGGATTGAAAAATCTAAAATCCAGGAGTGGCACCCGCCCCCTTGCCCTCAAGGAACGGCGCCCTTGCGCAGATTTGAATAGAGGTTGTGCTATTTGAAACAAAAATTAAGAAATTATTCAGAACAAGAGAAATTTGACAATATGTGACAACTGAAAAAATACTTTCTCCTCGAGAAGCTCTCAAAATTTTCAGACAAAAAACATAATCGTGAAAGAATTATTTAATTGAAATTATAATATCAAATTTGACAGGGCCTGGATATTACGTGACAGCTGACGTGAATAACTTTTCCCATGAAAATTATTCAGAATTTTCAGCGGAAACATATATTTTCCGAAGGATTATTGGGAAAGTTCAATCTCAGATTTACACCCAAATCTTCCGGGTCAAAAGCGACAAAAACTGAAAAAAAAATCTCAGCTTCTATTTCATCATCAAGAATGACCTGGGGCTCTGCCAGGTTAAAAAAAATGAATATAAATACTTGTTTCAATGCGGCATGCAATGTTCAATTTGGTTGAATAACTTTGAAGTGTTGTCCAAATATTGTTCACTATTACACAATTTCCTAGAGTTGTATCTGTTGCGACTGCAGCAGAATTTTTCTGCTGTTGTATATGTAATTGGTAACTGTTGACTGCCTAGATATCAATCTTGGTAGGTTAGGCCTGTTTATCACAACAACTGGTTTCTCTGAAATCTCTCCATTAGTAAGACGCCATAGAGCGCTACGACATTCAAGAAAACTAGGTTTCCCTTACCCGCCCTGCCTTTTGGACTCACTCGTAGACTATTTGAAAAGGAGGGAAATATTCAATAAGTGGCCATTCCTTTATATCCCTACGAACAATATTCAGTGAACGTTCAACTTGCTACTTAACAAATGACGAACCTGTTACAAGTTTTTATCTATCATTCCAACTACTGTTTACAGTCATAATTCAAATACTATTAGTATTTATGATGGAAATAGGACGAACCATGTAACACGAAATCCATAAATACTTGCACAGCTCAAAGAGAGAGAGCAATAGTCCACAACAGAGGTTTCTATTCTGGTAGAGACATTAGCTAATCCCAAGAAGTAACAGAAATAAATGAAGTCTTACATGTACGTTGTCAACATCAGATCTTGCCTTGTCGTCTGCAATTCCGCAGGATATCACATTTATTGAAAATCACATAACGCACTTTCCGGAGTATAATTAGCTGGAGAAATGAAATACGACCTGCCATTAGTTTGATTATTTTGCTTTTTTAAATGATAATCCCGATGTTGAAAGAAATGTAACATAAGTGTAGAAATAGATTTGTGTCTCGAAAATGAATGATAAGATCAGGCCGTGATACAACCTGAAGACATGGCAATTTGTGATTTACATGGGCAGAAATCTGAACAAAAATCTGAGAGAGGACAAACCCCTAATCTACCACGAAAACCCACTGCGTTAATTGAAAACAGTTCCTTTGAAACAGGTCCTATTAATCAGCAACTTCTCGTATAACTCAAATTTGACTATAACATGATACTAGAAATAATATTTATGAGAATAATTCAATTTGTTAACGTTTTGGAAAAAAATCCGCTTTCGTTTTGCAAACTTATTCGCAAATATTTCTCTTTGATGTTCGTTTTTGGAAATCTATCAAAGACCTCAAATTCGACATACATTTTTTTTTGACTTTCAAGAGGGGTTTTCAGGTGCGATTCTTATCGAACGAACTCATTGAGATGTCACTTTCCCCAGACAGCATGATAAAAGTAGATTTTTTCAATTTTCGTTTCCTGCAATTGCTCTTCTTTGTTATCATTCGACTGTCGATCCATTCTACCGTGTGATGTCTATAATAGGGGAGCCGAAGCGGCGATTTCGGGATTCACTGAAGCGCGGCAGATTAATATACAGGGGGACCTTGTAACCGGTTAAGTACTTCCACCATATATGAGCCCTACATATATGTCCGCCCTTCCAGGATAAAGGATCAGATTAGTAAAAAAAATTATCATCTGAAATTCTCGAGCGCGTCAGATTAAGGTAGGATGAGTCAGTTACATCCTGAAACGTGTATATTCCACTGATCTGACAATTCGAGAGTAACCTAAAGAAGGAGGAGAGCTACAAAGTTTAAGAAAAAATTGTCATCTCGACATTCTCGAGCGTGGCTAATTTTATTCTTATTCTGAAGGGAAACAATCAGATTAACATACGTACATTTTTTGAAATATGTAGGACATAGATGATATCGATATCTGACGCGCTCGAGTATGTCCATGCAACCGTTTTTTTTTACATTTTTGAAAGTCTATAGCCGCTTCCCCACCGAAGAAAAGGTATACATTATATAACATTTTTTTCTTTTTATCATCTGAGCTTCGCAACTCAATAGGTCTCCATGACGCTCGAGTAGATCCCGATTTAGCATCGTGGGCTCTCCTACTACTTGATGCAGTGAGAATGTGTTCTGGTAATTTAGAACCACCTATCTGTCTGTTCTTGATGTACATTTTGTGTTCACTCTTTCGCACTTCCAGAGGTCTGGACGTTTTACCGATATACGAACAAGGGATTCGATACATACAATTCTTTGTCTTTTCTGTTATGTTTCTTGGTTTAGTATGTGTCAGTATTGAAAGTAAAGTATTTAAGTTTTGAATGTTCTTCTAACATCATACCTGTTGCCGATCCGTTTTATCTTTTCAAATAGTCAAGGGACATAAGGTATAATGTGCAGGTTGTAGGTCTTAACTATGGGGTGTGTTGCGATTTTCAATTTCAGTCAATGTATTTTCTATAATATTCTCCAGATATCCATTTTCCTTCAATATTGATTTCATGAAATTAACCTTTTCAATTTTTTAGGAATTGCATACAATTTCCGTTCCATCGAAAAGACATTTAACTATATTTTCTTTGACGCTTGAATGGTGGTTTGAGTAACTGCAGTGAATATATCTGTCTGTATATGTTTTCTTTCGATATTCAATCGTCTAGAAGTGGCAGGGTTAACAAAAAAAACTATCAGAAAAAAATTCATCCATCACAAAATGACGTTCAAACATTAATGATCAGAAAATAATTGTTATTTCTGCACGAATCTATCAATTGAATTTAACTGATTTTTTTTTTGTCATTTTCTCAGGAGAATTGTTGAGGTTAGATCTAATAACTGAAAGCCACTTCCACTTTAAGAAGTGTGAAAAATCGTCAGGGTACAATAATCAGAATCGCAGTATTCAGGAAATCAGGCATACGAAGAATGTTTGGATAGTTAATTTCTGAGTGATCGCAGGGTGTGCATTGAATTCAAATTCCTCAAAATTATTTCTGGTTTTGAATTGTCACCGGTCCAAGAAACATAATTTGTTTCGACCTAAGGTTATGCCCTGGAGATGAATTTATGAAAGCCAAAACGTCAACAATGAAGTGGACCTGATTTCTTGAAGTGAATCTGATTTCTATTTTTTCTACTTAACCTCAATTGTTTCCCTAATTATCGAGTTCATTCTGGTCTGTAGTTCAGAAAATGAAGCTGAAAAAATGGTAAAACCTCGCAATTTTTTCGTTCAGCACCGATTTGTACAAAAATTTCGGATTAGGCTCATCACACCCTCTAGTTCATTTTCTATATTGTGCCGTTGTACGCTTTTTGTTTTTCAAGGGGTGAAAACTACCCCTAAGTAATTGTCAAAAATTATAAAATTACATTAAAAACCTAAATATGGTTAAAAATAGTTGAATAATGATTGTTTCATGCTTTAGGATACAATTCCATAATCTTTCAACCTATCCTCACAAACAAGCTCACAAACAGGTGGAATTCCACCTCGTGAGTCGAATCTCCATTTATTCACCATAATATTATTATTATTATTAGACAACTTACCTGTTTTTATATATTGAATGTGAATAAATTTTTTGAATTTGAATTTTTGAATCCTTGTTATAAACTACCCTTGAAAACATTGAAATTTTTATAATATGTATTCGAACTTTAGAATACACTGGTGAGAAATTAACGAAATATACACTCACACACTCGAGCAGATTTTTCTTCTTCTCTGTCTTCCAATATGAATGGAAAAAGTGGAACATATAACGTATAACGGCCGAATATACCAGTTATGTAGGTTACTACGCTCCGAAGCGGGTAATTCAAATTTTTCAAAAAAAATGGATCGGTTTTTTAAGCATAGCTCCTTCATTTTAGGTGATAGAAATTTTTTTCAGAAACGATTTTGTAGAGCTTTTCAAGCGCTATAAGACTGTGTGTATCAAATTACTTGGGATCCTTTGATTTTTTAATGGGTATAGTTTAAAGCGCTTGACTAAAATGATGTTCGGTCGTAAATGTAGGTGCTAAAAGGCTTTATCTCGCCGAATATTCACTTTACAAAAAATCTAGACACAGGGAAATTTTTATCATAGAAAAAGCTACAATTTAGTACCCCATCGTTTTTTTCATATATTTAGTATTCTGAGAGATATTTATAAGAAAAGAGTTTAAAACGAGAAATTGAAAAAAATCGTTTTCTCTTTAAACTCCAATTTTTCTAAAATTGGGCATTTTGAATTGGTTAAACTTCGTGAGTGTATTGATTGTACATATATAAGGAGAATCACAAAAGGTTGGCGATCAATTTGGGTTAGGGGGTACTTTGGAGGTTGTTTTCACAGATTTTTTTCGTAGAAAAAAGCGGGTACCGATCTTATTTTGATCATAAGTCGGTCAATTTTCATACTAGGAAGACATTTTTTCATTTGTTTGAAAGCTTCAATTGAATACTTTAAGAAAGATTCTATGAGCTTTCTTCGAAAAATGCAAATTTTTCTCGTTATATCGCTTTGAATTTTCCAATTTATACATTCGACGAAAAAAGCTGAGCATTAATTTGCTGTATCTCAGTTTGTATGTGTCGTAGGGAAATTATAAAGACAGCATTTTTTTGCTTTTTCAAAAGCTACAATTTGCATTTCCACACTTTTTTTGATAAAATGCATAGTTTTAGAGTTATTTGCAAAAAACCATTTAAAAAAGTCGATTTTTTCGTCAAAAAACTGTTACTTTCAATTTCGAATAACTCAAAAAATATTACTTTTACGAAAAAAACGTATGGAACATTTTTTTCATAGAATTACTTTAGAATTACTTTTTTAGTCGATTCCTACAGTTAGAATGTGATATAAAAGTTCCACCCCCGTGATGGGATGACAACCACCCCCAAGGCTCTAGCGTACAGCGTCATGACATAGAAAATGATCCTTGAGCTATTCCCTACCTTCTGTAAAAATTACAGGTAAATCCATAGTGGACGAAAAAATTGCGAGCCAAAATGCTTCATTTCCTGAACAACTGATAAACCGAATTGAAATAGCTATAGGAAAGTAAAAATGTGTTAAAAACTATTTATCTCGACAATCTTCATTTCGTACTGCTCAATTTGGGATTTGGTTGAGATTCATGAATATTCTCAGATTAATTTCCTCTCTAGGTTTGGGAAGATTTTTTATTGGGCTGTCCTAATATTTGGTGAAGGGCCGTTTTTATTCCCTTCGCCAAAATCACGTATTTTTATATTCATTAGGTTATATCGATACTCAAGTTGAGCTATCACATTGATGGGGTTCCAGAATAAAATATAATTATTCTGTACCTATAGCCAATTGGAAGTGAAAATGAAAAAACGGTCAAATGATCTTAGGAAAAAGATATGTCCTACTTCGTCTTCTTCAAAATTGGTCAATTTCTGACCTGAAAGTAGGTTGGAAACCAGCACTTTTCTCGATGATTGCAAGCACAATTCCCCACTAGATCAGATACACCTTCCTGGAATCTCACCACCAATCTCAATACAAACAGAAACAAATCTCTGGAACGGCATATTCAATTGATAAACGTGATGCTCTGTTTGTAAGCGACGAAGGCCCAACTGAACGTCGTGACACTTTTCTGAGAACCCGATTCCGTAAATATTGTGCGCCGATATATATGTCCCGGCAACGTGTTTTCTCCATTGATTTTTCCGACTAATATGATAACGTGACATCGTCACATTTTGCAGCAGGCGTGTGCAGCGATCTCGATCGGGATGAACTGGTCTCCGTTTCTGTTGGTCTTGTTTGTCATGAATCCGTGAAACTATTACAGGATCGGGAGTGACTGAATTATAAAGGGGGCCACCAGACTGTCTATGGATATTGGGAAGCATTATTATTTTTATCAAAGATTGTAGACATTCACGGTCGGCAACTGTTAGAAGTTCCCGGGTTTCTGAGCCATGGTCCGCAGGATTTTTTGGGCCTGTCGTTTCTTCAGCATCTGCACAGACATTCTCAAAGGCCATGCGGCGATCATTATTATTTTTGTGGAGAGAAGGGAGTTTTGAGGAATTCCCCTACTTAGTGTAGAAGGAGTTTGAGTCTCTGGTCAGCCAATAGATGGCGTTCTGCCTTAGTGGTTCACACCACCTGTCCCAGATCCAGACTTTTGTTTCGTAAGGAAGAGACCGTACGATTCGAGAGTTTTGTGTTCGCAAGTTTAGCTGGGTCCCTATGACTCGTGCGATATGGCCACCATATGTACAAACTATTATTCTATTTCAAATATCATCTGGGATATCAACACAGCGTCTATGTGATGAGAATTATCATAGAAATCTACAAAAGTGTAGAAGGGCAGATTTTTGATCTACCCCGAAAATTTGCTGCGTCTATCTTTCTGGATAGAACAAGTCCAATTAGTCAACAACTTCTCGTATAACTCAAATTTGCCTATCAACATAACATAACATTTTGTCCTTCGGATGGGGCGATCCATATTCTCTTTTGTCATAATTTCAGAGTCGTTCCATTCTACTGTAAGATCTACATCGCCAGTAAGAATTTGTTCTGATAATTTTGAACCACCTATCTGTCTGTTCCTGATGTACATCTGGTGTTCACTCTTCCGCACTTCCGATGGTCAAGATGTTTCACCGATATATTATTGACCGCACGAACAAGGAATTTGATAAATACAATTTTTTGTGTTTTCGGTTGTGTTATTTGGTTGGGTATGTGTCAGTATTGATCGTAAAGTATTTGTTGTTTTGAATGTTGTTCTGAGATTATACCTGTTGACGATCCGTTTTATTTTTTCAGACAAACGAGGGACATAAGGTATAATGTTTGATACAGATTATGTATTTTTGTAGGTTGTCTTCATTGTGGACTATGTTCGGATTTTCAATTTCTGTCGAAGTTTTTTCTATGAATTTTTCTGGATATCCATTCTCTTTCAATACTAATTTTATGAAGTTTATCTCTTCATTGATTTTTTCTTGTGAGTTACATAAAATTTTTGTTCTATCATAAAGTCATTTTACTATACCTTTCTTGACACTCGTTTGGTGGTTTGAGGTGTAGTGAAGATATCTGTTGGTATGTGTTTTCTTTCGTTATACATTTGTATCTAAATGACGTGTCGATTTCTTTATAATTACATCTAGAAAGTTCATTGCTATTTTCTGATTCTAATGTGAACTTTATTGTTGGTTCTTGTTTGTAAATATCCAATATTCCAAAAATGTGTCAAGTTGGTAGGTTAGAAACCCAGAAGACTACAGAACAAAGAAAATTATACTTGTTTGTAGTAGTAGTGGAAAAAATATTATATGTAGCTCGGGTGAGAACACTGATATTTTCTGCACTCGACGCGCGTTTCGCTAACAAGGTTAATAGTCCGGGAGGCAGCGACACTTTTGATGTAATTATTCCTACAAAGCTGATTTTATCTGATTTTGTAGTTTTGATATGGCAAGTAAACGGAACGGCAGTCTACCACCTCAATATGGGGGCAAACATTAATTATAATTTTTCAAACGTGTAAATAAATGATACGTAAATGCCTTATTCCTACAAGTATGAAACTTGATAGAGTGCTCAATGATACATAAAAATGCAGTATAATGATAGTCTACCGCGTCGGAGGGGAGGCCATCATAGATCTACCACCCACGCAAGGTGTTCAGAAAATAATTTTTTTGACTTATTCCTACAAAGTTGAAATTTTTTTCTCAAATACTTCAGTTTATAAGAAGTCTAAAAAAATAAGTCTACCGATGACATAAAGGTGCAAAGCCCTGATAGACGCAATGGAATGCACGATCTCCCGAGCGCAGCCGCCGCGCCGCGCCGATCCGCTTTAAGTCGCTCCAAATGATTGCATACCGGGATTAAATTAATATTTACAAAGCTGCTTTTTTTATCTGTACGTATTGTACGATAATTATTGTCAACTAAAAGCGTTAGCAAGCGAGGTTTTTGGTAGTATAATGTTAATATAAAAAAACTTTTAAATTTATTTGTTTTAAATAACTAAAATTTGTTTCTTCTTCAATGCAGAATAATTAAATTTGTTATAATTGATATAATAAAATGTATTTTATTGTAAGAATATAGTATTTTATAATAAATAAATATATTTTTTCAGGAAAGGTAATGATCCTCGCGAAAGTACTGAAAGTACTTATTATTCTTGTTGTTCATCGCCACTGGCATTCAATTCTTCATCGCCTTCCAAATCGTAATCGCTATCTTCATCGTCATCATCATATTCATTATTCAACCAATCGAGATTTGAAAATATTTCTGCGGATTCATCCTCAAGCATTTCTGTATCTGTAAATAGCAATAAAGCATGAAATATTATTATATAATGCTAACATAAGTACTAATGCTAAATGTATATACCTGAATCTTTAACATTTTGTTGATTATTCGTCACATCATCGATTGACTGAGGCACTTGGTCGCCACTAAACCAATTAAAATCATATTTTGCATTCTCGTCGACTTTCCAGCCACAGTCCAAAGGGGATAATGTTGAAGACTCTTTTATGTGAGCATTCTTCCAAATTTTCGCAATATATGCTGTTCGGAGTATGTGTTCTCGGAGCTCAGATTGACAAGGTGGCAAAGCAGATGCATCAAAACTCTTCACATTTTGACGAAACATTTTGTCGTTGGTAATTTTGTAAGCTTTCAAAAACATCGCTGATCGACTTTCATTAATTTTATTTATTCTTTTATAACCATCAATTCGGCATACAAATTCTTCCACTGATTCGAATACTGCATTTTCACAATCAGGATATTTGCTTAAATTTGTCAATGCATCCACATATTTTTCAGAGTTCCTTAGTAAATTAAACGGACGTTTTTTGCCTTTTCGGAAAAAAGCTGGATTAAAATCACAGCCTGTTAGTGCATGAAAGGCAGGTAGGGAATCACACAAATTGGCACCTAACGATTTGTACAATTCGCTTAAATTAATACTTCTTTGCGATTTTCCAACGCCTACTTCCATTAAAACTTCCACTTGTTCTGGTACATACTTCTTATTTCCTAGCACTATTACTAATATGTCAGTATCTGAGCATCTTATCGTAATATTATAGGGCGGCTGCAGCTCCTCGAAGTTACAAACGTGATATATCATTTTGGTATCTGCTTCTTCATGACTCGAACATGATTGACTGTGCTCCTTAGTTTTAACAACATCATCATTAATTACTTGGTATCTATGACATTCATTTTGATTAACATACACTATTTTATTGCCAAAAAATGAAGCCATTTCTTTGCGTCCCCAACTAGCTAAGAGATACTCAACTAAGTCCTCTTTAAAAGTAATATTTTTTAATTCGGCTGAAAAATCAGAATGACGCATTGAGGGTCCTCGAATTTCAATTTTACGACCTCTGCTTGTTCCTCTTAAAGCGTGCTCCTTATCCTTAATCGAAGGAGACTTATACGTGTCAAATACTATAATAACGAACTGTGCGTCATTTCTCAAAAACATTTGTAGTAATTTTACAGATATGTTTTCATACGTAGCTGGTATTTCTTTCATTGAATGTAAAAAGAAAAATCCATCGTAAATTTGTACGTTTGCTCTTGGTGTTGAGTTGCTATCGATTTCATGTTCTAGTAATTTAAGTAATGAACTTTTTTCAGTTTTGCACATGCTTCCATCGAGATGACATAGAGAAAATGGAATAGGCGTCAATGGATGAGTTAATACTTTCTCAATATCTAATTGTTTATCCAGAGCAATAACTAGAAGTTGGCCAAATAAGTCTCGCTGCAAACGCACTTCAACTAGTATCACTACTTTTATTCGGGTTTGAAGGCCGTCGTTTTTTGGAATTTCTTCCTGACGTTTCGCTGGCTCGAGTGGCTAGCTTCTTCAGAGGATCATTCATCTTGGAATTCACTCCGATGAATCATCGGAGTGAATTCCGTAAAGGCAAAAAACGTCCGTTTAATTTACTAAGGAACTCTGAAAAATATGTGGATGCATTGACAAATTTAAGCAAATATCCTGATTTTGAAAATGCAGTATTCGAATCAGTGGAAGAATTTGTATGCCGAATTGATGGTTATAAAATAATAAATAAAATTAATGAAAGTCGATCAGCGATGTTTTTGAAAGCTTACATAATTACCAACGACAAAATGTTTCGTCAAAATGTGAAGAGTTTTGATGCATCTGCTTTGCCACCTTGTCAATCTGAGCTCCGAGAACACATACTCCGAACAGCATATATTGCGAAAATTTGGAAGAATGCTCACATAAAAGAGTCTTCAACATTATCCCCTCTGGACTGTGGCTGGAAAGTCGACGAGAATGCAAAATATGATTTTAATTGGTTTAGTGGCGACCAAGTGCCTCAGTCAATCGATGATGTGACGAATAATCAACAAAATGTTAAAGATTCAGGTATATACATTTAGCATTTGTACTTATGTTAGCATTATATAATAATATTTCATGCTTTATTGCTATTTACAGATACAGAAATGCTTGAGGATGAATCCGCAGAAATATTTTCAAATCTCGATTGGTTGAATAATGAATATGATGATGACGATGAAGATAGCGATTACGATTTGGAAGGCGATGAAGAATTGAATGCCAGTGGCGATGAACAACAAGAATAATAAGTACTTTTAGTACTTTCGCGAGGATCATTACCTTTCCTGAAAAAATATATTTATTTATTATAAAATACTATATTCTTACAATAAAATACATCTTATTATAATAGTAATTCAATTATAACAAATTTAATTATTCTGCATAAAAGAAGAAACAAATTTTAGTTATTTAAAACAAATGAATTTAAAAGTTTTTTTATATTAACATTATACTACCAAAAACCTCGCTTGCTAACGCTTTTAGTTGACAATGATTATCGTACAATACGTACAGATAAAAAAAGCAGCTTTGTAAATATTAATTTATTCCCGGTATGCAATCATTTGGAGCGACTTAAAGCGGATCGGCGCGGCGGCTGCGCTCGGGAGATCGTGCATTCCATTGCGTCTATCAGGGCTTTGCATCTTTATGTCATCGGTAGACTTATTTTTTTAGACTTCTTATAAACTGAAGTATTTGAGAAAAAAATTTCAACTTTGTAGGAATAAGTCAAAAAAATTAATTTCTGAACACCTTGCGTGGGTGGTAGATCTATGATGGCCTCCCCTCCGACGCGGTAGACTATCATTATACTGCATTTTTATGTATCATTGAGCACTCTATCAAGTTTCATACTTGTAGGAATAAGGCATTTACGTATCATTTATTTACACGTTTGAAAAATTATAATTAATGTTTGCCCCCATATTGGGGTGGTAGACTGCCGTTCCGTTTACTTGCCATATCAAAACTACAAAATGAGATAAAATCAGCTTTGTAGGAATTGGTGCAAAATTTGTGTCGCTGCCTCCCGGACTATTACTCAAAGTGAAAGATAAATGAAAAGAAAGCATCATTTGCTTGAAAGTGGTTGACAATGTTCCTGGCTGAATGGTAATGGTTCGGACTTCCATTGTCTATATTTTCAACTCTATTGAAACCTGTTGCTAGGAACGGATAGATTAAAATACCAATCAAGTGAGAAAAAAATATAAAAAAAAAAATCAAGAAGGTATCAGTTCTTTTCTCCGCTCCACTCCCTGGGCCTCCATACTTGAAAACGAGGGAGTAGAGCAAATGAGAGAAAGTAGGCATATCCACGGTCTTCTCATGAAAACCTTATTCTCGAACGTAATAACAATAGAACAACACTCCCTGGGGAGCAATTAATACATCTCTCACGATGTGTGATACAACGAGGCAGGGAACATTATTCTTAGGTTATGTTTTCCTTGATGTTTTGGGTGAGTGGTCAAGATTATATTTACAATATATTTCCTTACTCGTCTATGTTCTTCACTTGTTTAAAGTAATTTTTATTTGGTAACGTATTTTCCTGTCGTGTATGAGCTAGAACTGAACATTTTTTTAATTCATAAGAAAATGTTTGGTTTCAGGTAACCGATCATGTGATATTAATTAATTAATTATTTAATCTATTTGCCACTAACAACCACAACATCATAAATGGACTAATCCCCCAAAATCTATTTATAGAATACCGATTCAACTATAAATATTTTTTATGATCATATACATTTTGTGAAGTTGATTGATTTATGATCACTGCCAACAAATAACAATTTTCAAATATTCTGCAGTTTGTTCATTATAAAAAAATAATCCTGATTCTGTCCAGCCTAATGGGATAAATTTCATATTCATCAATATCAATATTCAATAAAAATACATTTCATTCAGTAAGTTAACAATCATCCAAATTAGAAAACTTTGGAACATTAAACCAAACAAGAAAACAATAAATCCAACTAGGAAAATTCGTAAAAATGAAAAACTGAACAGTAACACAGTAAAAGCAGTAGAATAAACTTGAAAATCTATGAATAAGCTCAAGCGATAACTTTTTGTATTGCAATTATTTCATAGCATTATCCATTTTCAATTTTTCGAAAAAGACTACCATGGAACCACATATTAAGAAAAAAAAGAAGAAAACTGTAACTGTAATCGACTATGGAGTTTTTGAACTTAGTTCCTATTCTTCTATCAAAAAATAGTTGTCTATGATTGGTTATAACTTTTGGCAACATTGCTCGTCGGGAAACACTTATTCGAAAACCTCCCTGACGTTCAAGATTATCGCCTTCTCGTTTTGAAACGAGTGAGTAGAAACAAGTCGGGGATCGCCTCCCTGGGAAAGTTTCTATTTTATCGCCGTCGAGAATCGCGGGCCCTCTGAGGTATATCTGCATCCAATTCATTTGAGACTTTGTCATTCTAGCGAGTATATGTATATTTCAGAACCTACACTGCCAATGATTGTCTTCTTGTGCCACCAGGGGCCTATAACACAATCACTACAAGTCAGACAAGTGTAGAAATAAATTATACAAGTGTAGATAAAGTAACTTGTAGTTACTAGTGGGGCACTGGTAATTACGGGACTTTCTCTACAATTGTAGTATCATTTCGTAACACAAAAATGAGACTTGTACAATTGTGTTACGGAATTGTCAACAATTGTAGACAATTTTCTACCTATCTTGATTGATAAGTAGATTGAGCGTACTGGTGTAGTAAAGTCTTTCATCGTGAGCGTATATCTATAATTCGACTGTCGATTTGTGGTCAAGCGATTCAGATAGTGAAAACGAAAATGGTCGCTATCGGGAGAGAATTAACTTTGTCATACTGACAGACGGGGAATTTGTGGAAAGGTTCAGACTCAGTCGACAACAGTGTGAAAGTCTTCTTCAAGATATAGGTCCAGCCATAGCGAATAGAACGATTCAATGGTATGGCTTGTCACCATTACAGAAACTGCTTATTGCTCTGCATTGGTTTGGAAACGGAGGGCAATGCCATGGAGTATGTGATATGCATGGAGTATCAAAAATGACCGTATGCAGATGTGTTCACAAAGTTACTGATGCCGTAAACAAAATAAAATTTGATGTATTAGTTCGATGGCCCGACAAAACAGGGAAAGTATTAGAACGTTTTCATAATTTGGCAGGATTTCCTGAAGTTTGTGGAGCTGTAGATGGAATCCTCATAAATATCGATGCCCCCACAATCGCCATGGGAAGCATTCCATCAACTGCATGGCTGTATGTGGGCCTGACTTAAGGTTTTATTATATAAGTGCAAATTGGCCCGGAAGTGTGCACGACGCGCGGGTACTCCGTAACAGTTCTCTGTTTCGTAGAATGGAAAACGGTTGGAGACCTCATGCAAATGCTGTCATTCTTGGAGATTCAGCTTATCCTTTGCGTGAATGGTTATTTCCACCAACCTATGACGATCCGATGAACCCAGCGCAGACCGCATTGAACAGAGCTCATAAATGGACTCGACGCATTATTGAAAACGCTTTTGGCGTATATTTTTAAATGTTGTTCAACATCGTGCAATATTACAAAAATTGATGAATATGATAATATGGTATTAAATGGTAATGATGATGATCAAGGTGACGAAAATAACCTCAGAGATAACGAAGCACCTCCACTAGCAGCTCGAGCTAGAATTTAACAGTTTATAGATTACTTTAGGATAAATAATTAGCGAATTTCATTATTTTCTTAAACTTCTTGTAAATATTGCATTTTCCCCTCAAATATAACTTGTTTGCTAGCCATAGCTACAAAAATTATTTCACTAGCAGTCCTTGCACTTAACCACTAACACAAAAACATGTTACATCACGAATCGCGTTGCCGAAAAAAGCAGTTAAATAAATAAATTGTCTTGTAGGAACAACATATACAAGTGTAGAATATTTTACTTGTAGCTACAAGTATATGAAATTATCTTATGTTACGAGAAATTAGGATACTTGTAGCTATAGGCGAATTACTTGTAACTTGTAGACTTGTTACAATTGTAGATTTGTGTTATAGGCCCCAGAGTCCCCGAAAATGAAATTTGGTCAAAATAGTTTTCAGATATGTGATTACTCCTTTGTTTACAATGGGCTGAAAATGTTGCTGAATCTGTCAGAAATCATTGCTCAAATGCATCCAAGTTTCTTTAAGAATTTGATTTTGTTTTGCCATGCCAAATGTAAACTACCGACACATAATATACGCGTCAGTTATTGAATTCGTGTATATCCTGATGTCTAATGAAAAACAAACCTTGAATTCATCTCGTTTTAGGTAGTTTTTTGAAAATATTCACGAAATTTTCTACTGGACATATAACCGGAGCTGATGATATTCATCGACTATTGCCAGTAGCTAGTAGTTTTACATGTTAGGGTCTGATTTTTTTTATAATTTTATAAAGGCGCTCTAATTTTTCTTTCTTTCTCAGATCATCACTAATAATACAGCCAAACTGTGAGTTTCAAAATGCATCAATTAACAAATGCAACTTTCCTTACTAGAAACTAGATCAGATATAGATCTGGTATCACCACCTATTATTTGATATTCAATGAAAGGTCCATGCATTCAATAATTATTATATTCTCAAGCACGATTTACCTTCTACTAGAACCCTCAATAGTCCATGAATAATTTTCTCAAGTTTCATCTCGAATTATAGAATTCGTAAATATCGCAAAAAAATTCCAAAAAAACAAGCTTGTTTCAAGATTGTTTTCATCAGAGGTCAAAACAAGATAGAAATTCTCTCTGTAGTTTTTTATGCAAGTAACCTATGACAATTTGAAAGATAAATGTTGGAATCTATACAGATTTTTCCGGCGAAATAATTTTGAATCGGTTTTGAGAACGCATGCAAATTTGGTTTCCAAAAGCCCAAGTAGCACATCATATTGGCTGAACCCCGAGTTCAGATTGGTCCAATATAGATACATCGTAAGTGAAAAATTGATGTTGAACTAATATTAATCAATACTGAGAAAACGATATCTCATGAATATTGGCTCAATATTGACAATACATTTTAACTGCATTTTGTAAGGTTCAATATTGATAATATATGGGTTTGATAACTAATTACTAATATCAGAATTACCATAAGAGGTGATAATGAATAATATCAGTTTCAGTGTTTGGGAGCGTAGATTAAAATATTGTATTATCACATTAGGTGGCATATTGGAATGATACTGCAATATAGATATGCGAATTATGATATTGCCTGAATATTGTTTTAACAGTAAAATGGAATAATTCAAATAGTCATTTTAGAATCACAACCTGAAAAGGGGTATCGGGATTTTGAAAGTGATCACTCAATGTATTCAAAAATATATTAATATCGGTAACGCAATATTCATCACGAATTATTCCTAACAAAATTTGGGAAAATTGAAATATCGTCATGTGGTGGATTTCAACACCAGAAAATCACGTTCAGAACATTTGGCACGGCAAGTTTTAAATTCCAAATCGCCATCACATAAGCTCTACCACCCGAGTCCTTCTTAAAAACCAGTCTATCCGTGCCGTAGAGTGTATAGTGGTCGACAATATTATTTCTATTCTGAAGGTCGTGAGTTCATGCCTCGCAGCAGCCAGAGTTTTTTCCAGGTTAGTATTCGGTTAGTTAATGAGGATGAGTGAATTTTTCAAGCTGACTTTTCGATAAAAAAGATATGAATAATCCCGAATATTTTAAAAACAAATTATTGAGTGACATCAATCGAATATTTCTTTTTCGTCGATATAATATCATTAACAATATTATACCAATATAGTTGAAACGATATATCCTTGCATGGCTTTCGAATTTTGATCTAATATCGCCGAATGTTCACATTTTTTTTTGGGGCCAATATGATATCTACAATATAAGGTTAATATCCCTGTGATTTTGAACCAATATTGGTCTAATATGTTTGTGCTACTTGGGAATATATAAATAGTGAAGTAATGTTGTCCAATATTGAATACTTAATATTCATTTCATTTTTCAACAGGTAAAAATTTGTTGTTGTTCACATTCCGAACATCTTGCATTGGAGTGGAAGTCTAGCCTTTTTTACTTGTATAGACCTCAACATTATTTCTAATTCTTTTCAGATTTTAATAGGTTACTCACCCAAAAATCTACCTGAGAAAAATTCATCAACCACAAAAGATGACCTTCAAACAATACTAAGCTCGAAGTCAGTTGAAAGGAGGCCCTCGAGGGTCGAACGATCCCGGAGAATAAGGCCAATAGCTGGGCGGCGGAAACAATCCTGACTGGGTATGCTGGGTCGTCCCAGGCAGGATACTGGGCAACCTGGGACTCCCCGCGTGGCCTGTTGGATAGAGCGCTGCTCCAAGTTCGCTCTGGTGTGGCTGGTACTTGTGGTACGACGGCATCACGTCTCCTTGGCCCTGGGCCTGGGCTTGGCAAGCCGCCATGAGGCCGTGAAAGTCGAATTTGTAAGCGTAGCGCTTGCCGTGGACTTTCGACATTATGTTCTTGTCGTAGTAGTACCTGAAAAAACAACAAAAAATGCCGTTACAGAGTAAAATCTTGTGGTGTCTGGTTTGACACATTCTCGTATGAAGAATGCATCCCAAAAAGCATCACCTTATTCACGAAAAACCGGCCACCCATCCAAATTAGAGTAACGTTACTGCCCCTTAATAGGAGATTGAATTTGGGACTCACTATTCATAAGGAAATGTACCCCATTGAAATTATAAACTCCTGCAAGTGATCTAAGAATATTTGGATAACGAGTTGGAAAAGTTAAAACTCTTAATGACACACGAATGGCTTAGCAATGCTCATGAAATGATCATAATGACTTCCTCTTTTTGTATGAACTGAACATATTTGGATGACACACTCTCCAAACAGTATATCTGTATTTCATAATAGGTACCTATAAACATTATAATTATCCCTTGTTGGAAGTTTCGTACTTTTAGCACCTTGATTCACCTACAGTGTTTTTGAATTCAGTCTACATAGTATTTCAGAATTCGACACAAACTCATACAGAATATGGCAATTCCTGTTGTTCGATTCTAACTGCATCAGTTTATTGTTGTAACACCAGCATTTTCAAATCTTGCGGTTCAGATAACATATACGGGGTGATCGTCAAGGAATGACCATGATTTCAGGAAATGGTTCATATTCCGTGAAAAAAGTTTATATGAACGTATGTGATGAAAGGACTTATTCTTCCGAAAACATTTGGTGTCAATTTTGATGAAAAATCGTACTCCATCAATGACTCAGAAGTATATAGGCAAGTTATTATTTCAGCTTCACGTACAATCTTTTCCAATATTTTTTTCATGAAAAAATTTCTCAACAGAAACGGACGAAAAGATCGTGACAAAAGCAAAAACACCTATTTCAAATTTATCCCTTTTTTCTTGAGTAATAACAAATGAAACCACCATTTACTATCGTAACTAATGTCAATATTTTATTTATTTGAAATAATTTGACAAATATCAATCACGAAATTTGTCTATACAAGATATTTGCATTTGAAAAGAAATTTCCCTAGAAGTTTTGAGAACAGGAGCAGATTTAGTTTCCGAAACGTTAACAGATAAGTATTTTCATATATATCATTTCTTATTATTTCTCTGATAGGCAAAATTTGAGTTATACGAGAAGTTGCTGACTAATTGGACTTTTTCTATCCAGAAAGAACTGCTTTTCAATAGACGCAACAACTTTTCGGGGTAGATTGAAAATCTGCCCTTCTGCACTTATATAGATTCCAATATTGATTCTTATTTTTTCAGATTGTGGTATGTTACAAACCTAGAAAACAACGGAACAAAGATAAAACTGATGTTTCTGTCCCGGACGTTACTTCACAGTGATTGCTGCGAACACTTAATCGCTTCTTTTTCGGGATGAAATGGAAAAAGCTATAATTTTTTTGGAAATCGATATTTTCATTCACTCATATATGACGAATCAATTCTGATTATTGTTCGAATTTGCATAAAAACGATTTTTTCAAATGAAACAAATAATTTTTCCTATATCAGTTCTTTATTATTAAAAGATAAGCCTACTCATTTCATGGTCTTTCTTTCTCTATTGATTTATTACTTTTTTCTTGAGTAATGACAAATAAAACTACCATTTATAATCGTAACTATAATGTCAATATGCAGAGACTTTACGTATGACAGTGTGAATACACTGGTTTGAAATCAGGCTAAATTCACCTGATCTTTCAGTAGGTTACATCCGCCATGTTTGTTTATGAATTTCTAAAAATTCTATATAATTGCGTTTTCCACCTTTGATCGAATGGAAAAAAATCCGAATTGTTTAGATTCGGGAACTTTTGGTTGAATGCAATGGTTTGAAAATGTCAAATCATTTTTAGCTATTCTGAACGACAGAACGACCTCTTATGTCCATCATACCGTTTTGAAAAATTTCGGCCACATTGTCCCACATAAACGCTAATTGCACCCCGCACTCCAGATTTCTCTATTTTATCTTTGGCACTGGAAAGAAACATTTATAATCAGGTAAGTGGCCTGAATGCAACTTCCACATTGTTTTTTCTATATATTTTCGCCTAGATGTCAAAACCTCGTATCTTAAAACTCATTGAATTTGAGTTATATGAGTTTTGATGTGGCTACAAATATATATATATATATATATATATATATATATATATATATATATATATATATATATATATATATATATATATATTTGTACAACCGTCTTTGAAAGTGACATTTTTAATGGTTGTCAAAGATGATGTTACAAAGTAGGGTGTTAAAAATATTTTTAACACTAGTGTTAAGAGTATTTTTAACACGATTTTTTTGACCAATTAGAATATGCGATGTCGTACTGCTGAGCCGATCGTTTTAGATAACAATTCAATTGCCTACTCTTATTTTTGGCATTCGCCACAAACTCCTCTTCTCCTATTTTGGGAGGCGTGGCAATATAAATTAGAAACAAACACCTACTATCTATTTTGAGTTTTGTAATGATGTAATAAATAACTTTTGCCGCACTAACTGCAGAATAAGAAATTTACATACAAAATCATTGATTAAGGGCCAGTTTTTCAATACAAGGATAAATAAGTTATCTGTCAGATAGTTAGAGGAAATGAGAGGGTGCGCGTAAGTAATAATTGGCAGTGATAAGGATGAAAACTGTTGGATATTTTTATCTGACAGATGTATTGCATTGAAAAACCGGCCCTAAATGGCATTTTTACTTTCATTTCGATAAATTATATTGTTCAATTAAAAATTGTTTTTCCGTTAACCAGCTGACGACCGTCAACCCTCAGAAGTAGTAACTTGTGCGAGCAATGGACTAAAGAGGTCTTATTTTTCGAAGAGTAATTCCCAGCACGGTGGTCCGGTGGAGATTCGACACCGGCCTTCCGTTTGAGAGGTAGATGTGCTAACCTCCACTTTACTGGGAGACACTAATCGGAACTGAAATTTCAAAATCTGGTTTTATAAAGAAACGCAATTTACTTCCAACTCGGGGGGTTGACAAATTCGATACCTTGTTATCACGACTTGAGTGCACCGTGATAAGACTTTCTTGATTCATGAACACAAACATTGTGGATGTGACTTACTGAATGAACAGGTGGAGTCAATACTACTACTGTGTTCTATATTCTGAAAATTGAATTGATCAATGTAAGTTAAGGAAAAGACCCAAGCAGTTGGCAAACCTCGCGCAGATAAGCTTTTGTAGATTTTCTTCGTGTTCATTTACTTTTCGCATTTAACAGAAATTTGTGTAAAAATATTATGGCATATAAATATTATCCACATAGATTATATCGAAAAAGTTCAAAAGCGATTTCTGATATACCTTTTCCTAAAACAAAACAATACATATCCATTTATGGTCTCATATAGGAGTATGTTGAATAATTTTAATATTAAAAGTCTGTCCGATCGAAGAAATCAACAAGCAATGCTGTTTATTTACCAAATCCTTAATAATATCAAATACAAAGACTGTGATTTAGTTAAGTATATAAGTATAATTGTCCCTAAAGTGAATCTAAGAATCCTAAGTTTTGATTTATTTAGTATAGATCCAGGCAACACAACATCTCCAATAAACAAAATGTTATTGATTTGTAATCAGATCCTCAAGCAAATCGACATCGATATATTTAATATGACAAAAAGTGAGTTAATTAGGAACATGAAGCAAATTGTATGATACTAGATTGTATAGGTTAGGTTAGTTTAGTTTTAGCACCTTTATTGCATGTTGTTTTTGTTCCATTACTTGTAATTACCCTAGTTGGTGTTTGTAATGAGTACAATAAATAAATAAAATAAATAAATAAATTATTACTATTATATTATTATTTTTCGTCGATTTTCAAATGGGCGTACCAACACATGGACATAATTCTGGGAATAAAGTCACTAATGACCATTAGTTATTTCCTACAGTGTTGGGATAGGATTGAAAGAAATACAGAGGCATTTACTGTGCATTTATATCAGTTCATGGTATTTGTTGATTATGGCCGTAGGGAACGAAACTGCTGTTATGGTATTTAGTGGTGTGAAAATATAGGTAGGCTTTCATTTCTCATGATGATCTGCTACCATTATAGTAACGGCAACATCCATCAGTTTATTTCTTTCTTCACTAGTTCTCTAATATTGTTAGTTCTCTTTTCAATATTTTATAATTTTAAAGAAATATTTTATTTTAATTTCAAAAAATTATAAATTGAACATTTGGGAAAAATATTATATCATTAATTTTCCAACCATACATAAACATTTGTCACAATATCTTATGACAAGAAGTTACCGCCCAATATCAGGGCCGTATCTCATAAACCACCCCGTTAACCTACACACTCTACTACCGCAAATTCTTGCCAGCCAATATCCTAATTCGAGCGGACTAACCGGACCGAACTCTTCGCGTCCGTCCTTGTCTCACCTGAGCGCTCTGCTGAGTTTGTCGTAGTTCATGTTGGGCTTGGACTTGCGCTCGCCCCATCGGCGCGCCACCTCGTCGGGGTCGGTGAGCTTGAACTCGCCATTGGTGCCCTCCCACGCGATGCACGCCGCGTTCGACGAATCGTTGAGCAGCTCGAGCAGGAACTGCCACAGTTGGATCTGGCCGGAGCCCTGCGCCACCAATCGGCTGGTGGCCGCGTTCAGCAGCTGGTACGGATCTGGGGAAGACGAGAGAAACCATTACCTCATTACCATTTGTCGGTTACGTGAACTTAGCAAAGAAAATACCAAGTAAACCTAAGTATGTGTCTGAAATATTTCTGAGACCGATCATTTTCCATTTGAAATGTTTCATATTTTAACTCCGACACGTTCCTGAAACATGGCAGAAACCAGAGGTGACGTAGGTAACCAACGTTTCACAGGTAATGTTTCATGTGATACGTTTCTGCTACATAACGTAAATGAATATGATACATAAAAAACAAGTATTTTTCACATTGCTCGAATCAATCATTTTGAAAGTATAGTGTGATACTTTTTTGAAACATAGGAGATTCAGAAGATATCCCTTATATGATGAGGAGGTATTGTGGAGTTCCAAAAAATAAAAAGTAGTAGGTTTTTATCATTTTTTTATTCTTCATATGATTGAAATGTATGCATCTCTTTGCTTCCCTCTTAAATGGTAATGGTGAAACCACAGTATAGTAGAGATAAAACATAAAACTCTACTGAGGTGAAACCATGTCGACGTGAATCTTTCAAAACCATTGGAGAAAATCGTTTCCAGACAGAATCTACAAAATTTTATACAATTTATCATTGTTCATTCTTAAAATACATATACATTTTTAAAAATAGTGTTCTTAGAACAACCACATTTAAACTAAACTATGAACGTCTTGAAATATTAATAAGGCTTCTTTCTCATCAGAAGATGTTGAGAAATTGACTCACTTCTTAAATTACTTGGAGATTGTTTAACTACTGAACAGGAATATTTTGAAGAATTTGTTTTGATCACTTAAGTATTTCGAAACTAATTACATCGTCTTGCAGACAATGCTCAGATGTGAATAGCACAGAATAGACTTTTACTGTATTGAAAAACAAGAAAACATAAAAAAAATTAAAAATAAATGGACGCTCTAGGGCAAACTATGTGCAGTGAGTATTTGTGCTCAAGTCCTTTTCTTCGCGCTTACAACTGACAACGTTATTCGCTATTCAAATATTTCTGGCATGTGTCATTTGATAACATATATTTGAAATATGTCAGTCTTTATTTTGATACTTTGATTGTGATACGTTTCTAGTATTTTTCTTAAACTTCTATTTTCAATGTTTAGAATATTTCCTGACGTGATTCATTTGAAGTGTTTCAGACACGTTATATATTTACTGGGTAGTGGGTGATATTGACATTTCGAAGGTTTCGGCATCTATCTTTCAGTTGGTTGGAAAATTGGACATTTTCAAACCATAAGTGGAAAAAAGGGACTCTCCGCACCTGGTTGGAAAGTAATCGCATTCCGCCCGTGGCTAAAAAAACGTTTTCTCTTTTTTATGAGAGATTGAGTTGAAAAACAGCCTCGGCTGATACTCCGCCTATTCATCTTTATAGTGAATGTAGATTATCTCTTCTAATGACTGTTTGATTGTGTCTGTAGTGGTGTATTATTGTTATTATTGAAAAAATGTGTTATGCAACTATTTATAATTTCACTTCAGTTGTGATGACACGATTAATGTTTAACTATATATCGCCAATTAGCGTTAAAGTTGTTAAAATAAATGTTGAGATTATCAGTAATCCGTTACCTTCAAGCATCTGTGACATAATTAGACCTTGCGCCATAATATTATTTTATCTACACCCGTACTCTAGTAATACACTTATATGCCCACAACCTGTTTTATAATGAAATCCATTACGATACAGATTTTCAACCAATAAATACCCATTATTTTTCAATCAAGCATGATGTGCAAGCTTTGCCTTTTGACGTTTGTCAAGTCAAAATCAGTAGGTATTGAATTTTGAAGAATTTAGTCAATTTTCGATAATCGTATGAAAATGTCTTATAGCAGTGATATAAAAAAATTACCAGCGACCCTCCACAGATGTCTTGGACAAGAAAAAAATACAATCGAAAGGATTATATTCTTCATTTGACCAATGCAACACATATGTTTTTCTTTTCAACCAAATTATATGAGCCCTCATGTCCGATTGGTCAATGGCGCCAGCAGGGGTTAGGTTCATCCGGGTTCAAATCCTGACCTCGCCAGATTTTTTTCAATTTTTTTTCTTCTTTTCATTTCTCATAGTTGTATTTTCCGTGGTTATACCATTAATTATAATTTTGTAGAATTTTTAAGGAAATACGATCGATTACCTACTATCATTGTGTTCAATATAAATACCTAATAATATAATATTTTTAGCTCTTCATTATTCATTGGGTGTAGATAAAATAGCGTATGCAACTCTCATGTAATGGTTATTAATACAGTCGCATAAACCATACGAAACTCACCTTCGGCTCGTTTCGTATCCCGGTTTATGCTCATGTATTAATAACCATCATTACACGATCGTTGCATAATATACTATTATGTTGCATGACTAATTTCTGATCATAATCTCATAGGAACAAGTTTCAGATAATATTTTATCGTGTTTCAGCAATTAATTTACTTTCAACATATTTCAGTTTTTTTGTTATTCAGAGTAATCCTTGGAATATTATACGTTACCATGTATTTATTTTCGGTAACCGTCCGGTAAGTGCTTGTTTGTGCAATCGGACGCTCAACAAGTAGCCGAAACAGAGGCCGCAAAATGATATAATACCATGATAGATCAAAAATAGTTGAAAAATTTTACTTTTTCAAAAACCATTGTTCCTGGAAAATATCTATTTTTCTTGAAACTGATATCTGATTGGCTAAAAGTATGTGGACTTTGACAGTACTCCTGGCCAGCGCATGCACCGTAGAATTATTGAGTCAGAGATGATCAAAAAGGACACATTCAAACATTTACTGTAAGATTTAATTTCATTGATAATATTTTCACGAATATGTTAGGTTGGCAACTTGGATAGAAGTCCTCTATTGAATCCCTTCAACCCTAGCAATTTCTCGAATTTCCAGATAACTAAGAATTATGATGTTTCTGTCAGTACTTTTCTTCTGTTCGAATTTCAAAATTGAATACTAATGCTTGCTTCATAGATCAAACTTTTACTTTTTCCCCATCTTTGACTTTTACTTCAAGAAAGTTCAAGACACTCAAACGTTTCGTCTGCTCCACTGATTGGTATTAGAAGAACATTCTTGAAGTAAAAGTTTGGTCTACGATCTATCCAAAATAAGTATTAAAATGTTCGAAATCTAGTTCTACAAATAACTCTAATGAAGAAAAATATCTCATCGATTTGTTATTCTACACGGTTGCCGAAAAAAATGTGTACGCAAGACGTTCGAAAAAAGTTCTTTTAGACACGCTGAATTTTATGTACTCGTCCAAAAATCAGTATTTTTTCGGACTTGTTGCCCACTATTCTCGCCTATGCTTTACAAGACACTATAGAAATATTATACAGGACGTCACAAATCTATCTTTAGTTATAAGGGCGTGTTTGAAACTCTGTCTTTTATTGACGAAACAAAAATGCGTACGTTTTCTAATTTCCGTTGAAACGAGATATTTCTTGAAGAAGTGACAGGGGCCATTCTTGTGATTTCAAACGTTCATTCAGGTTATTCAAGCCTTTTTGAGTGGATAACATAGTTTATAATAGTAACCAAATCGTTTTGAGTACATTCAACTTTAAACTTGGTTCCCAAAATTCTTCGCATTTTTTTCTTTGAATTATATGATTTTACTTTTTTATATAACTATTTCAGTAATATTTTCGTTTATCTTCTGCACATTCATCTGATTATCTCAATTTATTCAATTCTTTCCATGAATATCTACCAGATCAAATCATTTTATTTTTTTGACTCCCCCTATTTTGAATCATTCATTAACGTATTTGACAGCTGTTAGGTTGGCTCATATATCGGATTTTTTTTAATGATGGGATATGTAACATTAAACCTGATAAATTTGATCTCGTGACTACATTCGATTGTCTGAAAGTTTAATCTAAAAAATTGTTGTTCTGAAATTGTTGATAACGAAGAAAGTATCACACAAGCATGTTGTAAGTAGAAAAAGTACAGTACAAGAACTCGAGGATAAGGCCAATAACGTGCTCTAGCGAATTAACGCACTCGGCTAACGCCTCTTGCTCACAATTTTTTTCTTTTGCGTAATGTACACTTATCCTCGTACGTAATATACTCTTATCTTGTATTTTGGTCAACTGTTCATTTCGAATAACTAGTCCGTATTCTATTATTTCCATTTCAATTCAGTAGTTTTGATTCAGTGAGTTTTCTAGCAGGTTTCAAGTACCCAAGTTCCTAAATTTCAGTAAATTATCAACAGGGAATATTAAACGAGTTTTTGATTTCATCGAAGAATAATTGAAGAGTTGGCTCATTTGAACTTCAAAATAGAAAAACGTTGTATAATAATAACAGTGTCAAAAGTGTTTCATGCTGTTAGGCATAACTATACACGAAATATCCATAGTTTGGGCTATAGAGTCTTTTATACATGAAAAATTTGGAATAACGTTATAACTGCTTTGTAACTTACAACTTTTTTCCATAACTTGTACATTTTTTAATGCATTATAAAGTCTGGGATACAAAATAAAAAACGTGGCGAACTAATTGGTTTTTTTTTTCAGTCTGACTTACGCAAAAACCAACAAAACTAACTGTTATGTAAAAACCTCTCTAAAAATCAACAAAACTAACTGAAAGAATGAGAACTGAGTCTATATTGTATCCTACTTGAATTTTTTTTTTAAGTAGAACAACTGAAAGAAGGAACTGTTTTCAGGAATGCAATAAAAAATACATCAATAATCCTAATACGAAAAGTAGGACAAGAACTAAGTATGTACTGTATCCTACTTGAATATTTCTTAGTATAGAAAAGATAAAAGTAGGAACTGTTTTCAGGAATGCAATAAAAATACATTAATAATACTAATACTAAAAGTATAAGTGAAATTTCCGCGCCAAAATAAAGCAATCACAACGTTTTTCGACTTACCTCTTCTGCCGGGACTATTGCCGGCATAATCTTCTTTCTTTACTTAGATATTCTTCTCGTTTGTCTCTATCTAACTGACTTATTGTTTTGCCACTGAGCAATATTAGATTTGCGTTTTTTACCTCGATTTAATGTATTTTGTAACGAAGCCGATAAATTTAGCACAGACATGATGCAAAAAATGAAGCAACATACGCCCAAATAATCTCGTGCACTACTAGTTACAACGTTGTTTCGCAGAAGTCGGCAAAATGACAAAATAAAATATTTTGTTCAAGCGGGATATTTAAAAAGAGAGGGATATCAGTCTCAATCAACACCACAATTATCGATATCATAATAAAATATTAGCCTTATAACTGACTTTTGATAAAGACGTATAAAGAATATAATAACTTGTGACAATCCTATTTCAAAAATATGGAATATTCAACCCGAACTCACCATTATAAATCATATTTGCTGTATGGAGCTTGTGATGTACAGAGTGTGAGCGAACCGCAAGTCTCCTGGCCACCAAAAATTCTTCCGGGGTACAACCGGGCGGCAGCCTCCACATGGCTGCCTACTGAGCCCTTAACATTTTTTCAGGTTCATGATAACACAACACTGACGATGCACATGATCAGTTTCATACAAATCAATTCGATGCACTTAGTAAGATTCCCAACAGATCGTTCAATAAATTGATTTTTCTTTCGAGCAAAGTAAACATATGTCAGTTTATTGGGTGATTCAAATTTGGTCAACTGGGTTTTTGTGAATAGAAAAAAAGAGGTTGAAGAGTGAAGTGAAGTGATCAATAACCCCCAAATATATTCCATAAGTCCAATAGTCAGTCCCGAAAATAAAGGTTAAAACATTTAGAATGGGGATATAACCAAAAAATGTACAACCACCAATTATAATTATCGTCAGCAAATAGACATAGAAGCTGTGGGTTGAGTTTAATTCTTTAATCGCCCTTATCTCATCATTTCGAAAAAAATTTCTTACTCAAACCAATTCTTAATATTATTATGACAAAAGTTCATCTACCGTATATTTTGGTATTTTCACTAACAATATTGAAAAAATAACTTCCCAATTCTCAAAATCGATGCTCTGCATGTTTTATAGTCACAAAAGTAGAGAAAAAAACGCTCTCTGGAGATAGAAGGAATATTTTCGAATTCCTAGAATTTTCAAATAAATCAAATTTTAAACTCTTTATAGAAATCACTTATCATCAGCCGATATCATTTTTTTCAACTTTCAATTTTTATTTTCTGACCGAAATCTATTTCAATATTTTCGTTTGAATTTGAGTTGCTTAATTTATTAAATTTTTTGACCCAATTGACGGTATTTTTTTTATCCTTCCATCGAAGTTTGGGAACTATATATTTGATAGCTTCGCCGTATTTCCATCAATAGTCTTTCACTGTTTTATTTGATTTTTTGCATCTTTCGATTTTTTTGTGAAAGTTTCTATGAAATTAAATATATAGACAATGGTCGCAATCAATACCACTCAACCAGGAGCATTGTCAATAACATCCAAGCAAAAACTGGTATCACCCTCACTCGACTTCGCTTACAATGTTAGTGTCCTCAGGATAAGAATGTTGATTAATGAGTATCAATTTTCTTGAAGACCTTGCCAGCGACTTTGACTCCAAGTGGGAGTTATATCAGTTTGGTGTTAAGGTAATTGATCTTTATAAAGAGTTTCACACCAGAGGTTCCAATTTTAACGATTATTAAGCCATAGAGGCTGAAAGAAAAGCTCGATCTTTGCATTGCTATGAACGTTTTTCAAAAATGATTTTTTTCTTGTCCGAACCTAGATCAGCGATAGAATTGAATTAATTTTTTTATATGTTAAACATCCAAGGCTAGTATGGATTTTTGATAGATGATATATGGGGTTGGAGTCATGGAAACTGAAACGCAGTATATAAAATGAATCAATAAATTTTTTGAAGAGTATGAAGTTCTGAGGAACAATTTTGGCTCATTTTATTCAATTCATAAAAGGCATATAATAGACAATTTCAACTGGATAATGTATCCACAACAAGTCTTAAACGTCTACTTCCTTGCTAATATGGCTTACGAGATATTCACACATAGAAGTCACATTATATTTAATTTGAATAAATCAGAAACTTGAGTCACATCGAGAAGATAATAATTGTTTTTGTGTATGAATAAACCATTTGTGGATCACAAAGGGATATCTTTACATAATATTCTATTTTATACGGGCTATATATCGAAAGCGCTCTGGGATGTCTTACTGATACGACGTTAACACATTTGATACATCAACTGTAGGTGAAACCCACAATGCTACCAATGCAATTGATTTTGTAATTAATCGGCATACTCATTTTTGAGAAGTCGCGCTTTTCAAACAATGAGTAGGAAAAAACATAAAATTCTCTCCAGGTATTCTGTCATGGAGCGGTATATATATATATATATATATATATATATATATATATATATATATATATATATATATATATATATATATATATATATATATATATGTATTATGTATGCTATTTAAAAAAAATACGGATATATTTGGGTGATATTTCGAAACACTTCACGTAACTCCTCGTATGTTGCACTCCACCACTAACCAGAAACTGTACACAAGTTACAGATAATTAATGTATGATACTAAAATCAGGTTCCATATTGAAAATAACAATTTTTCAACGAAAAAGTGACTAAACTTTGCTCGAGAAATTTTTCAAATAAAATCACGACATAGAAGTTGCGCGAAAACTTCGGGCACACACTGGCGGAGACGGCCGCGTTTCGACGGAGAGTTCGACGACTAATGACGTCGCGGCGCCAAATTCAGACGAACCAGACTCTCCCTCGAAGAGAGATGCATACAGATTTTATCAGGGTTAGCTTAGAGGGATGACATTGTTTCGCTCCGTTGTGATTGAATTCGTTTATTTTTATCGTTACTTTCTCACGTGAGATAAATCTCTGAAATATTCAGCAAACATTTAGACCAATTGAAGATTGTGCGAAAATTCCTAAGAAAGATACCTGATTCACTTGAAACCTCCTGTATAAACAAAACAGAACCATAACGGGTGACACAGACTCATTTTAAACCCCGTCGTAATTGAAATATTGAATTTGCTCAGAAAGAGGCAATTTTTGACGTAATGGGAGATTTTTTCAATTCCGGTTTTTCTGAAAATGACATCAACGATTGATTTTTCAAACGAAACAGCCTGTATGTCATCAAATTATTAAAATCTACATAATTTTCTGAATCCAATGATGCCCCATAGTCGATAATTGAATGATGGAATGGAACACATGGTGTCCGGTGGCCTGCAAGATCACCCGACTTGGCCCCTTTAGACGCTTGAAATAATTTCTAGCCCGATATTATCCCTCTGAGTACAACCGGTGATCAGTAACTGCAATTTGCCGACATGCTCTTTGAATTGGCTGCTTATTCGCTTTTTCGTGTCTGTTAGAAACTTTTGGCTTTTTTAGCCTATTTCTGTTATCGATAGGATCACCAAAAATCGAACAATAACTTGCAGTAACAGTTCATCGAAAAACCTTTTTTGTTTCATAACAACTTTACTGATAACTCGAGAGGACCTAGAAGACGTATAAAGGGGTAAAATCGGGTGATCTTGCAGGCCACCTGAAAACTTCACCAAAAAATGTATCAGTTATGGATAAAGTATATTATTATACTCGATTATAATAGCTATTATACTCTTGTTGAATAATATACTATTATGTACTCTTATCTTTATATTTCTAACTTCGTTTCGTATGAATATTCCACTATTATGTTGAGACTAGATGAAATTTTCCAATTCATAGTGCAACTTTATGAGATATTATTTGTATATTTCAACACCAGCCATATAATTATAGTTATTTATGTACCAATGTAATTAAGCGGCTATCCTTAAGCTCAATAGGGAATAGAAAGGAGTTACTTGATAACTTCGAGAAGTCTTTAATGATTTTCTATAATCAGACTTGTCTTATATTCAGTCGATTGCCATAATTATAATGAAGCCGATCTAATGATGAAATAATTGTTTTTTGTTCAAAATTCTTCAAAGCTTGAGTACGTAAATTGTTTGATTCTCTGAGTTTGCCTGGTGAATTTTCTGCCAAAAACTAAGCCAAAGCCAGCAATAACAGCAAATTTATTATCTGCTCAAAAAAAATTCACACGTAGTCCTTTCTCGGGTAGGAAAAAAATTGTAGTAATAAACGAGTAATGTCAAATAAAAAAGCATCCAAAGAAACGATTCGTTCAGACCAGTCTCAACTCAGCTTGTGAATTGAGACAAGTCTGAATGTATGAATTGATGGTTCCCTCAGATCAATCAATCATCAATCAATCAGTTTATTATCATATAAGACACTTAGAAAGAAATGGATACGTTTCGTCAGTCTGTACAGATTGGAACAGTACAATAAAAACGAGAAAGAATAAAAAATAGAAGTTAAAATTTAAAATCAGTATAAAAATAAGGCGACCTCTAAGTACGTTTAAAGTACATCACATAAATAACTGAAGTTTCAAGACCGGTCACATATAAAAGAGATGGCGAATGACAAGATATTCAGTTTGACAGGCAGTAGTCCGAGAATTCACGGAGATTGTGAAAGCAGTTCTTTTGTAGAACGTTTTTGAGATTTTTCTTAAATAATCTCGAAGATTCAGCAGATTTCAGTTGCATCGATGATTTGATTCAGAGACAGTCTTCAATTGTGCTCACTGACTTATATTTGTAAAATAAAAGTTGGTTATTTCAATGGAAATCGCAAGCTTCTCTGAAGAAATGTCAGTCCCAAGTCTTTTCTTATGCTAGGGAAATAAAAGAGTCAAGGGAAAAAAGTACACTTTTTCATATACAAGCCTCGATTTGCTTGGCAAAAGATTTGACAATGCGGCGTTCGCTGCATCTTTCGTTTCTTCACTATTGCTATCGCAAGATATCATCATCATTATCTCAACAAAAATAGTATTTTGAACTCAAATAGAGAGAAATTATAGATTTGACAACCTTTTTTCATTAACATTTGTGCGTTTCCATGATGATAAGAAATAAAGGAAACTTGATTGAATGATAGTAGATTATACCACTAGACAATAATAATAGTAATTATTGCGAGTTGTATACTCTATTCAAAACTAATTTATCCATCATATATAAATGATTCTTCAGTTTCATTCATCTCAATACAAATACACAAACACTACCTACGTGTTTGACACTGACACTTTGGAGTTTGGTTATATCGTTTCCATGGTCGAGAAATTTCGTGATAGTACTACAAGAGGGAATAATAATAATAATAATAATAGCATGAACAGGAAGCAAGAACAGCGCATACACAAGATGGAGGCTAAGATCAAGTCGGCGAGACAACACGCGTCTCGTATTCAATGTGTGATGGACTACTTAACGGCTCAAAGACCATTTACGCACGCAGTGCGGCAAATCGCTGCAAAACTGCGGAGATCCCATCACACATTGAATCGAGGGGTGCTGCTCACCATCAAGCAGCATTGCCTCGAGAGGATACGAATGCTGGTGACTGCAAAAAAGTCACTAGTGAGGCGGGCGAGGGCTTTCTCAGAGAAAAAACAGTTCCGCGAGAAACCCTCTCGCTTATTCCAATCGCCTCCGCGTGTTGTGGATAATCCGCCGGCCGCTGATCGGGTGGAATCCTTCTGGAAAGGTATCTACGAGCATCCGCAGCCACTCAATCGAGACACTCCAGCCCTGACGCAGTTTGAAGCTTTCTGTAGAAGGCTTCAACAGCCTGAGCCCGAAATACTGCGTCAACCGATAACCACGGATGAAGTTCGGAAAGCTCTTGAGGGTTCGAAGAACTTTGCTGCTCCAGGCCCTGATGGTCTCAATAACTATTGGTGGAAAAAGTTATCGAGCACCCACCACCATTTGGCCAGAATATTCAGTTCTTGGCTGAATGGAGAGCAGCTGATTCCGGAATGGTTTGTCGAGGGGCGAACCGTGCTAATCCCGAAGAACGGAGATTTGTCGGATCCTAAGAATTACAGACCGATAGCATGCTTGAATACGTGTTACAAGATGTTTACACGCATTTTGTATATGCGTACTCTCCAACCAGTTGACCCGGTGTTCGAACGGATATATGAGCAAAAAGGGTCGAAGAGGGGTTCCGCGGGCTGTAAGGAGAACCTGCTGATCGATAGATGTATCACGCAGGACTCCGTGCAGTATAAGCGGAATCTTTCTATGGCCTGGATCGACTATCGCAAGGCATTCGATACAACATCACATGAGTTGTTGTTGTACTTACTCGAGTGCCTTGCGGTACCCGATCAAATAGTGAGATGCATCGAACAACTGATGCCGCTCTGGAGGACCCGCTTCACCATAACATCAGGTGAAAGCGGGATCCAAACAGAGCCGGTCATCATAAGAAGAGGTGTTTTTCAGGGAGATTTCCTCAGCCCTCTTCTCTTCTGCATCTCACTAATGCCATTGTCCGTTGCACTCAGGAAAACCCGGGGATATAACTGCGGCACCCCTGGAAACCGGAGGCATAAGGTCACCCATCTTTTTTATGTGGATGACCTTAAGCTCTATGCTTCTGGAAAAAGGGACCTACAGCAGTCCCTCAGGGTGGTGCAGGAGTTCACGCATGCTGTCGGTATGGAATTCGGGATTGACAAATGTGCACTGGTTCATCTCAAAAGAGGACGATGCGAGGATGCCCAACTCGTAGACGGAAGCATTCTACATCATTTGAATGCCGGAGAGACATACACCTATTTGGGTGTGGAACAACGCCACACCCAAGAGTTAGACTCGGTGAAAAATGCTCTCCGTGGCAAGTATAGGCAGAAACTACGGCAGATCTGGTCCTCAGACCTGTGGGCAAAAACAAAGTTTCTGCCACCAACATGCTTGCCATTCCGATTCTACTCTACTCCTTCGGAGTAGTCAAGTGGACTCAGGAGGAGTTGCGGCAACTTGACGTGAAGACTCGCAAAATGATGCATATGCACAGAAGCATGCATCCCAAATCGTCCGTTCCACGGTTATATCTCCGTCGACAACAAGGAGGCCGTGGACTTTTGAGTTTGGAGTGTCTTCACAACAGAATGGTACTGGATGGAGCGTGTAGAGTCATCAGGAGTTCGGATCCCCTACACTGCATGGTCCGAGATCATGAACATGCAGGAATCGGAGCCTTTTTATTCAAGGCAGCAAGGCGCGCTGCTGATGAACTTGATATAGTCTTCGACACCGAGCGGGTAAACCAACTCTCTGTCACCGAGTTGGAGCTCGTTCGGAGAAAAGCTCACATCAAGGCTGCAGAGAATGCTAAAATGCTGCAGCTGCATACAGACAAGCCCATGCATGGAGTCTTCTTTAAGAACATCGAGGACCATGGCTTGTCTGTTAAGCTGACATTTACCTTCCTCAGGTCAGGTGAGCTGAAGTCGGAGACTGAAGGGTTTATCATGGCGTGCCAAGACGGTGTCTTCAACACCCTAGTCTACCGGAGCCGCGTGATGGGTATAGAGGTCCCTGATACTAGATGCAGGGCCTGCCGACAGGCGCCCGAGACTTTGATGCATTTGCTGTCATCTTGTGCAGTTTATGCGGTCTCGGCCTATATTCATCGCCATAACGCGGCCTTACGAGTGCTGTACTATTTTCTTCGGCACTCGTATGAAATAGACAGGACACCGTGCTGCCTTACGCTCCAGGGGGTATTGAGTCCTTTGTGGAGAATGAAAGGTGTCGAATTTTTTGGAACTTTTCATTTCCCACCCTCAGACAAATACAGGCCAAGAAGCCTAATATAGTCCTCTTCGACCACCGAAGTAAGACGATATTCGTTATTGAGTTTTCGGCCCCTGCCGAAACGAATATCGTCCGAAAAGAGGAGGAAAAACGGACAAAGTACCAGGACTTACTTTACGAACTCCGCAGGCTCCACCCAGACTATTCTGTCAAGTTAGTGGTTCTGATTATAGGTGTTCTCGGTGGTTCCAGACCAACGCTACTCTCGGAGCTCAAGATCATACCGGCATGCCGTAATGCGGCAGAGATCTTGGCCGGCCGCATGCAGAAGGCCGTTATTCTCGGTTCGTTGCGTCTGCTCAGGACTCACGATTCTCGGAGCCAGTGACCACTTACCTACCCCGCGGTGCGGGGAGTGGTCATTGTTTAATTATACTAGCGCGTCCGCCCACTGGGTCGGAGCAGTGGGGAGTACGGACCCGACTAGGCTTGTTCAGACGACAAATAACAATAATAATAATAAGCTAATTGAGCTCTCGGAGCTCAAGATCATACCGGCATGCCGTGATGCGGCAGAGATCTTGGCCGACCGCATGCAGAAGGCCGTTATTCTCGGTTCGTTGCGTCTGCTCAGGACTCACGATTCTCGGAGCCAGTGACCACTTACCCCGCGGTGCGGGGAGTGGTCATTGGTTAATTATACTAGCGCGTCCGCCCACTGGGTTGGAGCAGTGGGGAGTACGGACCCGACTAGACTTGTTTAGGCGACAATAATAATAATGATAATGTTTATTCATAAGCATAGAATATGTATCAGGGGTAAATAATAGTTATTCATGAAAGAGACTGAATTATACTGAATTTCCATTTTGAAATTTCAAATAAAAATAGTCTCTAGAAAAAAAATTCTTGCGTTAAATTTTGTGTTGCGAAATACTAAATTTTACGCACTCAATACAAAAATAACTCATTAATTTTCGACTGGATTGTTCTATCAAGTATGAGTGAAAAAATATCCCTACCAAATATATTTCAGGGCCGCGCAGGAAGTCTCAGAAACGACACAGCGTATCCGGATGAACGTAGCCCATATATTTATACGGCCTGCTGGGATTACGAAGCGCCGCAAGGGGTGCATCTGAAAGTCAAATGCCGTCACTCCTCACTCGACCTGCTGACTTTACGAGCTCAAAGTTCTTAGCCTCCGCCGAGGCCTTTGTGTTCGCGCTACTTGCAGGAATATCCTTTGTTACGGCACTTCAGTCTCGGAATACAGAGTGGAATGCACGATATCGGTACAGGGGTTACCAATGAAAGTTACCACCATATTTCCGAAAATTTCCAGAGATCAATAACTGAAAGTTCAATGCTCAAATAAAAAAAAATAACTCTACTCCTCTCATTACCCCATTTACCCACTTACTTTTTCAAATGACCACATACCATACATCATTTGAAATGTGAATTTTTCCTGGAAAGTCTGAAAACTTCAATCACTCAGACGAAATGATATTCCAGTTGTGTCAATGTTTTTGACAACTGACGAATAACACGAATTTTGAGGGGGGATAAGAAGAACATCAATTTTATGGTAAAGATGAATGTTTTTACGAACGGTGTAATATTGAAAATAGTCATTTCGGGTATTAATCCGTGTGCGAGATGTTGAAATGTTCGAGGTTTCGACTCTCATGGTGGAGTCTTCATCAAGAACTTAAATACTGTTACGATATTTCTTTGGGTTCGTTGATTAAAACTCCAAACAACACTTTTCTACTTTTATTACAACCCCAACTAAAATGTTAGGACAGTTATTCCACATGCCGGGGAGAAATGTCTAAAAAAAGGATAATACTTGTAGTATAGGCCTTGAATATTGAACTTCAAAGTATAAATAATTTATAAGTAGTAGCCTTGGTTAATTACAGGAAAGTAATCACCAGTAAATCCCCTTCAAATTCCATAAGCCACTTCAGAGCAAGAAACATGTGAGAAATTATCTATTTTCTCCTTCAAAAATGACCCAACCGTCGCAAGGATTGGGACGGTTTGAATTCTGGTATTATTCAGGGTATAATTTACGAAGCAAATGTCATCATAACCCAATGAATGTTTTGGTATTCTTTCTTGGTGAATATTTACCTAAATGTGACTAGATATAAGCCGTTACGGTCAGGGAATATCAAGGTTATTTAACAGGTCTGATAGTTCAATCATTAACTTGATTTCATACTGTAAGAAGAAGAATATTGACTTATAGGTACATTTCAAAAATTACGCCATATTTAATTAGAATATCTGTTTTACCCATCAAAAATATCGATAATATATTGAATTTTAGTTTATTCTGACGATTTATTTCTGAATAATGGCTTCATATGACATTTTAAAACAATAACTTTGCTAAAAGAGTGTTTTTTGGAGAAAAAAATTAAACATGTGCAATCAATCTAACTTATTTTACTAACATCATTTTACAGAAAATTTTCCCCCGCAAGGAGAATATTGTTGACGAGAGAGCGTGTAGCTACCGTGTGACAATAATTTTTATATTCCCATACTTATTGTCAGCATTTTATGTAGACCATAGCTGATTCGTTGTGGCAACCAAATTATGAGAAGTTGAGATAGAGATAATATGTATATATGTATGCTATTCATATAAAGAAACCTCTCTGTTTACTCATTCGTCCAAGGGAATAATTGGTAACAGAAAAGTTGATTTAAGCTTGATATTTACTCATTTCTGACCAATTTCATGTCAAAATTACTTATTTTTACCCTCAACCTAGTAAACTAAATGTTCAAATATTCCAATTTTCGACGTCCAAATTTTTTCCCCACATTGATTATTACAAGGTAAAAATTACGTAACCTAGTCTTCTTTCAGAAAGGTCGCCGACCTAATCGAAGGTAAGATTAACGTAATTATAACTAAAAATGTTAGTTGGGACACTCTTTATCACAATACAATACAATCAATCAAACTGCTCCGCTAACTATCCAACGCTCTTTACTCAAACATTCTGATAAACTCTCTGTAACAGAAATTCTACACTACGACTTCTGCACTTAGCAGTAACAAAGCTTTCTCCACTAAGCTAGAAACTCTGATTTAATATCTGCTAAACTCTCTTCACTTAGCTCTAAATATCTCCGCTAATAAACTCTCTCTGCGAATAAAATGTGCTTTGCGAATAAACTGTCTCCTCCGCGATGAGGTGTCTCCTTATATAGCTGCGTACGCCTATGTAGAATCTTCGAGGCAGATCCCGATGATCGAATATTCCACGGTTGACGAGATTCCGCTCGTAAACGATCTTCCTTCGACGGCTCATATTAATTTGCGTTTATGAGCTACAGAGGCGGCGCTAGGAGATTTCCTAACAATACATATCTCCATCAATATAGCAATTCAGCTAATCTGTCCCCTTGCGACTAGACCAGAAAAACTACAAAATCAACTTCGACAGTAAGCTCTGCGTTTCAGTAAGTGGAATGTAAACATACATACCCCTCTCACAATTCGCTCAAACTATTGATGAATCAATTTCGATTTAATCGGTCAAACAGCATTGGAATTCAATATTCCAGCGTCCGTGAAAACACTCATGTTTAGTACTGTTACGAATCTCCTAGCGCCGGCCCTGACGACCGTAGACGAAGCGTGAACGTCATTTTTCCTGGAACTGGTAATTCGCTTGGAGAATTCGATACGCATCATCGAGGCTTCTCTCGAATATTCTCCATAGGCGTACGCAGGTATATATACGGAAGACGGTTCATCGCGAGACGGACAGTTTTTATTCAGAGGAGAGTTACTTATTAGCTGAGACAGTTATTCAGCTGTTTTATTCAGAGCTAAGTGGCGAAAGTTATTCGGAGCTAGTGGAGCAGAGATTATTCGCGTAACAGAGTTTCTATTAGAGAGAGTCCATCAGAATTTTTAGTACAGAGAGTTTCAGTACGGAGCATTGGAAAGTTAGCGGAGCAATTTAAGCGATTGTATTGTGTTGTGATAAAAAGTTGTAATAAAAGCAGTGAAGTGTTGTTTGGAGTTTTAATCAACGAACCCCAAGGAATTATCGTAACAGTACCAAGAAAAGCGGAGAGAAAGCTGATCAACTAATCTTGTTTGATCGATGAAATCGTGATTGATTTATCATTTGTTCGACCGAATTGTAAGAGGAGTATGTTTAAATACCAGTTTCTCAAACGCAGAGCTACTGACGAAGTTGATAATGTAGTTTTTTTGGTGTAGTCATAAGGGGGTAGATTAGCTTGATTGCTATATTGATGGATATATGTATTTGAGTTCTTATCTGAGTCGAAACGTCGAACATTTCAACAACTCGCACAAGGGCTAATACTAATACTTGAAATGACTATTTTCAATATCAATATTATGATTCGAATCAATGTATTTATAGCGAAATGGTTAATAACATCTCAGAAGGAAGCCCCTTCCTTTCCATTTTTTGTAAAAAATCACATATAAAAATGTGTATGAATACTGTATATGACCTCCGGTGCCTAACGAAATTTTCTTCCTCAGGGCTTGAACATCTACTTCAGATTGAAAGTACCTACACTATTAGTAACCGTTTCAAAACGGCTTTCAAATTTTTCAGCATGACCCTGTTGTTATTTATGAAATGCCAATATATGAATAATTCTACAGAAAAGTCAAGACAGGAGAATAAGAAGACCTGAGAGACCGTTGAATATGGTCACTTTCAACTGACAGAACGCAACAGCTTTGGTGGCATTATCCATTGAAAAATGGATGAAAACGTATCCTATTTGAACATCTTCCCTACTCAGGTCTTCTGACTTTTTTCTCATGACGTTTTCTATGGGGTTAATCGAAGAATGGAACTCAAAAGCCATTCCATTCGGGAATAATATTCACAGTGCACCAAGTTTAATCGTTTGTAATGTGTGCACAACCATCGATTTTCAAAATTTTGCTGAACAAATGATTGAAACAATTCAATGAAATTCCAAGACCGTAGGTCGAGGGATTTTATCTTGCATTATCATAAATAAACGATGAGTTTTGGAACCTTTGGTGTAAAAGTTGAAACTTTTCTTAGAGATCAATTACCCTAACACCAAACTGATATTTTTGCACTCGACGCGCGTTTCGCTAAGAAGGTTAGCATCTTCAGGAGAAGAAAATTGATACTAAGTCTAGAGCTGTGGTTAGTTATTTATATACCTGAAGTTTTCCGGTCCGATATGGACTTCGTTTGTTACTGTTAATTATTCCAATTAATTTCTCGGTAATGAACTGACTACCTGCAAGTTCCGTCATCTGTTAGTATTGATTTCTGATTACTTCCTCAACAATAAATTGAAAAGCGGGCTAAAAGGGATAGGTCCCTTGTCACCATTCATGCTGTTTTTACATTTTGCAATTTCTAGACTCTCACATGCATCGAGTAGTCTTGTGTCATGCACATGCTTGATCAGTTTCAGATTGCTTTCACCAATTTTGTGATTATTGTGTAGAGCGTGTTGTAAATCCAGTGTCGCCCAACGTATATAACTTGCGGAGTGCCGCAAGGATCTATTCTTGGACCCATTTTGTTTTTAATTTATATCAATTCTCTTACACATGTACCATTGAAGGAAACCCTCGTATTATTTGCTGATGATACTACAATCATTTATTTTTTAGAAACTGATGAAAAGATTCAAAATAATATAAAAGTTGATATGAATAAAATCTCCATTTGGCTTCAACAATACAAATTGACATTGAATTTCAACAAATCAACTTATACAAATATATTCAAAAGAACGAATGCCATTCCTACAAATTCGATAGTAATAGATAACAATTAAATAAATTATACTGACACCACAAAACTTCTGGGGTTATACATCGATAAAAAATTGTCATTGGCCCAGCACGTAGAAAATATCAGAAAAAAAATTTCACCGCTGATTGGAATCCTCTTCAGAATAAGGAACATCATACCACTTAAATTCTTGAAGAATATATATTTCAGTCTGATTTATTCACACCTACAGTATCTCATATCTATATGGGGAACAGCAAACTGCTCGATTCTAAAACCTTTGAAATCTTTACAAAATAAATCAATTAAACGTATATATAAATTACCGTATCTAGAGCCGACACAAATTCTTCACAAACCAAATCAATTTTTAGATATGAATTCTCTTTATAAACTGAAGATTCACTTTTTCATTCACTCTGTTAAGAATGAAATGAAAACATCAAATAATATTATTTTCAGTGAGATATGTAACACACATGATCATTCTACGAGGCAAAATAAATTATTATGTATCAAAACTGTTGAATCTAATTTTGGTAAAAAAATAATATATCATGAGGGAATTGCTATTTACAATTCCATTCCTACAGAAATTAAAGAGAATAAGTCAATTTTCAAATTCAAAAATAAATTAAAATCCTTTCTGCTCGATTAGGCAAGCATATCTTTTTATTCACTTCATTTTTAAGTTATTATAATATGTTTTATTCAAATCATAGATGTAATACTCTTATGAGATCCCTGTACATAAACATGTAATGTTTCTTGGGATAATAAATTTACTACTAATACTACTACCTATAACGGTTCCGTTGACACGTTCCAGACACCTCTGGTGTTTACTGGGTTCATTCATGAATAATTATACAAGTATTAAAATATAAATATTAAAATTTTTATGAATAAACTGAAGGAGATACCTTACGAAGTTGACTCGTTGGCAAGTTAGTTGAACAACCTGAAAACAAAAGTCACATACATACAGCTTGTCCAATCCATCTTGGCACAAACTCAGAAACGTTTCCAGTTGTGCACTAGTAGACCATGTCGAAAGAAAAAACAACTTCTAGGAATAAGTTTCAAGCCAGTGAACACATATAATAGGTGTTTTTACATCTTGGTATACTTCACAGAGATTGCTGGGATTGGATAAGCTGTACATACAGATAATCAGAAAATGAACAGTTATCATTGAATATTCAAGAGATCGTAACATTTTTTGGAGATGTCAGGATTATACGGCTTTTGCATTTTTTAATACAGGTAATTAACTTATTTACAGTAATATCTACAAAATTGAAGGAGAGTACTCACGACGTTTCGACCACCTCTAGCCGTCTTCAAGTGACGAAAGATTAATTCAGCTCAGCCTGCTTATCACCTCAACAACCGTCTTTTCGTCGACGAAATCTTGGATATTGACGGTTCATTCCATATTCGAGTACGCGATGGGGGGGGACAGTGACAGAGACGGCGGCGGCAGGTAATCAAGAAAACAATATCGCGGATCCCGCGGCGCCGCATAATGAGACCGGAGGGCGGGATTACCGGATAAACCCGGACCGGGATAGGATTATCTCCGGGACGGATCCGGAGCGCACTTTCGACTAGCATATTAGCCCGCCGAGTTATTTATTGCCGCATAATTAAGTTGCCGAGAGTAGGCATTTACATGCGGACGGCAGTGTGAGAATTTGACGTTTAATTAAAGCTACGAGGATGTCTGGAGACGTGGACTGGTCTCAACTACGCAATAGGTTAATGACTAACACCTCCTAGAAAAGATCTACTTCCTAGGCTAATGTCACGAAGGACGTTGAATTATTTCCGACAGATTTGACCATAGCTAGATTGAAATAATCATGATCTGGCGCCGTCATGTGCGCCACTGATCTTTTGCAATTTTTGTATTTTTTTTTGGATTGAGCTACTAAAACTACAACTTTTTCATCTCTATCTCCTTCCTTGTATCTTGCTCTATTTTTGAAGAAAGAAATGAAAATCACTTCATTGATGTCCTTGGTAAAACAAATTAAAACTAGCAAACAATCGACAACCGAGGTGTACTTGCGTCGATACACATGAAATACCATATTGAAATGTGACACTTTTTTAGCAGAATAGAAATTTATACATCAACATCAAGAACTGTCACCAGGTTTCAACGTTATATCATTTTTTATCTTCAACTTCTTTAGAATTTTTTATATCAACATCCTGTGAGAAAAAATTGTTCCAAGGACATGCAATGATGAGATTTTTATTTATTTTTTCCTCTCAATAAACAGAGCAAGATGCAAGATAAAAAAATGAAAAAGTTGTAATTTTGGTAATTCAATTGAAAAAAAAATACGAAAATTGCAAGAAAATCAGTAGCGTTTATTTTTTTGGTCTCAAATATTGTTCTGGGTACCTTTTGGGACGCCAGTGAACACGATTATTCCACTCTGGTCATATTCATAACGAATTGTTTGAAATTTTGACACCCTGTTTCTTGAAAACGAAGCCTTACTATGTTTATATGAACTTTTCGTCTCAGAATTACTCAGAGAATCACCCCTTCAAGTTTGGCCACGTAATCAAACAACACCTTGTATTAGATAGATCAGATGAACTACATCTAATCGAGGCCTCGCAGCAGAGAAGGATATGTCTGCCGCAGTTGTAGACGAAACGACAGGCCCAAAAACCTGCAGACTACTACTCAGAAGCCGGAAAAATCTCTAACAATTCCTTGGCGAATCATTTTTATTACTGCAGTACTTCATATATAAGAGTTGACAATTATTTGAAATGGTAAATGTCTCATAATGATGTGCCCATTCCACAATTGGGAACATTGAAATAATATGGTAGATTATATCCAAGAATTTTATATAAAAGCATAATTGTACGAAGCTCTGGAAGGGACACCTAAAATAAAAATTTCGCCATTCCTAAAATTCCGAGTTATAAGTCGGAATTTTAAAATTCCGAGTTGGAAGTCCGAATTTTACATAAAAATTCTGAGTTTTAATTCGGAATTTTGAAATTCCGACTTATAACTCGGAATTTTACATCAAAATTACGAGTTGTAACACGGAATTTTAAAATTCCGAGTTGAAAGTCAGAATTTTGATGTAAAATTCCGAGTTGTAACTCGGAATTTTAGAATCTGGATTTTATAGTCGGATCTTCGAGGTATCAACTTCAACTTTTAAGACTGAATGAAATGTTTCTCAATCAAAAAATATTGGGTGAAAATAAAAATTTTCATAATAAGAATTTTCAGGTTGAAAGTAAGGATTATTCAGATATATTTCAATACCCGGTAGACTATAAATACTGGGGGGGAAGCTGTTGTTTCGTATTAGTCATCATTTCAGATTTTTCCAATTGATATTACTAAAGGGGAACATTTTCACGAACGCTGGAATAATTGATATTGTTCAGAATGGTTTCTGTTTCATCATTCCATAAAAGATGAAATTGAAACCTTTAGTAGGAAAGTTGAGACGTTTCCTGGAAAAAGTCTCAACTTTTACATCAACGGTTCTGAAGTCATATTTTATTCGTGATGACTACCAGGTCAACGGAATTGGATTTGTATCGTAGGTATACAATTATGATTAGTTTTCTAAAACCATGTCTATATAGGTCATCTCCCCCAGAATTGGTTCAAGTAAGCATCGAGAATGATTTACCATTTGCGGGACAAAAATATATCAAATGATAGAAAAAATTATAACCACCATTTGATGTCAAAAGTGGAGGAACGTACTGTAAGAGCACCGTAAAGCACACTCCAAATATCCAGGTGTCATTCAGTCCCACCTAATGCCATGCTACTAGGAATCGTTTTATCTCTTCCTTCAATAAATTCTTTTCATTTATTCAATCAGGCAATTTTCCCAACCACTGTTTCAGTGAGCAATTCGAAACTCGATAATATATAAAGCCTCCAAAAATTTACTGATGTGTTTCAGAACTGTGATATTCACAACTTGAATTAGATAAAAGGGTCTAGTAAGATCATAAATATTCATCCTATATTCTCCAATAGAATATCTGAAATAATTTTAGAGTTATAACTTTTTTCAAGAACTTGTTTGCTTACTTGCTCTTTCAAATAACAACTACAACTTTCAGCCTCTTTTGCGGCCAATTAAAAAAATATTTTTATATCTCGAGGTTACCTATTTCAACAAGTTAGCATATCACAATCTGAAATTGGTCTGAAAATTGAAGAGTTCCTGCAAAAAGCTCATGGTAAAAGGATTCATATTGCGCACCAGTTGCTCGCAATCAAGTTGCATTGAAATCTGTATACAAGGGAATTCACTCATTCAGCAGATTTTGTGAATATAATACTTTTCGTGTTGTCCTGGTGGGTACATTTGATATTAATAATAAAAAATATTGACAATCCTAATGAAATGTATATTGTCTGATAGAAATAAAGCGATTTTGATTTTTGTCATGATCAGGGCTTGTTATTCACTTCTAGCTAGGTGCATTCTAACGCAAAAGCACAGCACAAGTGGCAATAAATGAGGAATCTCTGAAATTCCGAGTTTTTACTCGAAATTTGAAAATTCCGGGTTACAACTAGGAATTTTGATGTGAAATTCCGAGTTATAACTCAGAATTTTAAAATTCCGAGTTAAAACTCAGAATTTTGATGTAAAATTCGGACTTCCAACTCGGAATTTCAGGAATGGCAAAATTTTTATTTTGGATGTCCCTTCCAGAGCTTCGTATAATTGTCAAACGGTAAAAGTCTGATATAATTTTGCAGTAAGCTTATAAGATTTTTTCAGAAACCCGGAATAAAATTTTTGAAAGAAAGCATTTTTTTATCAATGTCTTCAGAGTTATGTTACTTCCTGTCGAATGCATAGTGAAGATTTTTTCGAAGTTAAGTATTGCCATCCTACATACTTTGAATCTATATAGTTCTTATGTTTGAGTTTCCAGCTGACCTGGTGGACTTTATGTGGTGTTCGTCAGTACTTCGGAAGATGAGAAAATAATTACTGTTGATTTAGAATTTTCAAATAATGTTTAATTTTTTTCTACTCCCTCCCGTACATATGCTCATTTCTTTATAGTTTACTAGACGGATAAGTAGGCGAATCCAGTTGGCTGAATCGTTATTATTTCATATCCACACAAAATAAATTATCAGGGCAACCTTGTACAAACGTCACGATCTGTCTACCTGATTCTTAGAATTTTCAAGAATATTTCCCTCATATATAAAATGTCCCATAAGAGCAATGTAATTATAGAAAACTTACAGCGGTAATTGCATTATATCGAAAACTTACAGCGGTAATTGCATTGTATCAAGTCACCATAACAACGCATTTGAAACCGTATTGCTGACGTCAGTAAACAACACAAATGAATGTCAGATAGACTCCAAAAATAGAAAAACATTTCGCGTTTAGGTGAGTACTCCATACAATCCATAGAGAAAGTATAAATGAACCAAAAATAACATTTCCTTGAGAATTCCTTTATTCGTGAAATATTCCAATGAATTACATTCGTGCATAAAAATGACCAGATAATTTTGCATTCAAGCGTGATATCTTATACAAATTGTATTCGGCTATCTTCATATTTTGTAAAGGAGCCCTCGTCCTTCAGACTCGGGCACTTTCGCCAAAATATGAAAATAAAATTGCAATTTTTAGATATCACGCTTTCTTGCAAAATTATCGGGAATTTTTATGCACTCGTGCAATTACAACCGAAAACATTTTCAAAAATCAATGATTTTAGCGAATTATCTTTATATTTGAATTGTCACAAGTGATTGTTTTTGTGGAATTGTAGGACTTACATCTACTCTTCACAAACATGTGTAGCCCAAATGGCATAGTTGGTTAAGACGTACGCCCTTCTGAGACGATTCACTTTATAGACGTTGGTTTGAGTCTCACCAAAGGCGATTTTTTTTTGTTCTTTCAACAACTGAAATTTATTACTTTAACTTTAGGTACTAAGAATTCATTTTTGGATTTTCTGGAGGATGTCGATTAATATAAATATCAAAGAATACTCTATATCTAAAATTGATTATCAATACGATACTTGGAAGGAATATCCACTCTTGTACAAACTACTATTATTCATACGAAGATACTGTTCGAAGATTGATCCTTGTGTATCATCTGTTAGTAAAGACGAAAATATCGGAAAGTAGTTTTATTCGACAGAACATACTACTGACACAACCGAAATTGCTTTCAAATGGTTTTGCGTTCGAATTCTCTGCTGAAATGACTATTAGTTTTTCCGAATTCAACTCAATGAATATTCTTAACTTATAAATGGTAGCCAAGTCATCTCTTAGGTGGGCACCATATATGTGGAGCATGAGAAAACATCGAAGATTGACCACAAGAATGCGTTAGTCAGAGGAGAAGAATGTGAAATCACAGTAATAACTACGGTATCTTTTGAGAGGTAGGTATCTCGTGGCATAACTCACTGAATTAAACAATACGATGATTCGGGGAATTGAGAAATGCGAGTTGTACGAATGATGATTTTAATCTTGGACGTACCCTAAACATTGCACAAGTACTCAGATTTATGATTGCATCAGAGTTCAATACTAACAATAAGATACATGAACTTTTGAATACTATATACGTGTCCAAAGTTATGTTGAGTGTGTAGGACAGAGCACAGTACTATTCATGTAAATCCGACGGTATTCACATAAATTTCGATTGTGAAACATCTACGTATTATTACCATAACATATCTTTATGAAAAAAAATTCAAAAGAGATTAATTATCCTAACAGCAAATTGAAATCACTCGCACTAGACGCGCGTTTCGATCACAAAGTTTGCCTTCAGAAGAAGCGACTGATTATGTTATATATAACTTTATATTATATATTACTTTCATTCTTAGGTATCGAGGCACTGCCTGCAATCTTCTTCCTGAGAAGAAGTTTGAAACTGACATATCATACTTTTAAAAAAACTTTATCGGACATATAAGGAAACTCGTCTTTTAACCTAACCTACCGTATCTAATATGAGCATAACGCCTCTTGAAGAGAGTTTTCATAGTTCAATATATGTACTTTTTATTGGATTGACAACTGATTTCGTGTATCCTCAACGTTTGGATTACCTAGGAGCTGTTGAAATTCATAAGAATTTTAATATAGAACTGTAACAACTTCTAGACAATCCAAACGATAAATTAGAATAAACGATAAATTTTAGGATATACTAAATCAATTGCCAAGACTTCAAGAAAAATCGCAGAGCTATAAAAACAACATGATATGGATGATGATTCCAGGCTAGTTTAAACAATGTGAGTATGACAAGTATGATGTTTCTCGGTGCATTCGAAACTATAGAAATAGCAAAAGTATGAATAGGGAGAGAAAACCTATCCCATATAGCCCCCTTTTCATAAAAATATCACATGAAATAATAAGGATCGTTTAAGGACAAGTTCTATCGTGTTGACTTTCCATGGAATAACTTAATCAAACTGAGAAATCGATAATATACAAAATAAGTTGTAACGATTGTAACAAAAATACATTGGTCAAGGTTGGCGAGCTATAAAATATCGTTTTGAAGAATAATTTGTTCATATCTGATGCGGAAGAACGGAATTTTTTTTTCGTTGGACAGCATATACTGGATAAAAATCCCAGTGAAAGCAATTGGGAACTAATCAAAAGCATTCGAGAGTCTAGAAATATCCAAATATTTATAAGTTAATTACAATTAATGAACGGCAGTAAGAAGAAGAAATTTTTGACTAGATAGTGATTCTGCCAGTAGTCTTTTTTTTCAGGAAGAATTTCGCTGCATTGTTTCCCAGTCACCAAAAAATATAACTGGATTTGAATGTCTTTTCCTGAAGATGCTTACTTCGATAGTGAAACGAGCTTTGTGTAAGAATGATTTCAATTTGATAGTAATTGATAATCCCAAGGGTTCGATTTGACAAGAATCCAATCTTACTGATCATGAGTACAGAGTCACGTAATAATAGAGAGTAAACGGGAGTACAAATATTTATATTGAATATATATGATAACGAACTAGTATGGCATGATAGTTTATATGCACCACGGTATAAACAGATGTGCATTACCTCGAGCTTTGTAACATCGTCGCTCTAGGGCACAAACATCTACTTCATACCCTTGGTATATAATAGTATATTACGTGACGAGGGGGATCAGTTGCCTATCACGCACGAGCAAACAATTATGAGTACGAGGCGTTAGTAGAATGTGGTAATTCGAGAGTGCACGTAATTGGCCTTATCCTCGTTGCTTACCATACTTTTTCTACTCCAACCATGCTTGTGCGCTATTTTCTGTTGTTGTAGCACAAATTTCTTTGTTTTCAGTGACCAGCGAGACACTTAATGGCAGCAAGTATATATTTTCTGAATTTGGTTTTTGGACAATTGAATGTAACCATGCGATCAAATTTATCAGGTTAAGGGCAAGATGTACATACTCCAGTTAACTGTGGCTCAAGTGAACCAAGTTCAGTTGTCAAGCAACTTTATTTCACGCATGAACATAGAAAAACATTTTTCATGGATCATCTATGTATACCGAAAATGACACTATACGAGATACAAGATTGTGACGCTTCATTTTTTTCATATATATGAGACTCTTGCCGTCATCCAAAGACGAAAAATAGATTTGGTAAAGCAATCTCAAGTAGATTCCCATGACACAAGACAGGCGACTTATATCAGAACTCCCCTGTTTAGGCCTACAGTCTCCCAAAGAAGTTCACCGGACTATCATGCTTACAATATTTTACCATCGGATATCATATCAAGTCACTCAATTTAGTTTCTTTTAAGAAAAAGTTGAAAACTTCCCTCTCGTAACACTGCTTCTACTCGGTGGCAGAGTTATGACATACAGAATATATGCAATGTTCTTCAATGTCTTTCCAAACAAGCCATTTGGACCTCTTTCTCTCGACTGGTAAGCACCATGCATCATTTCATTTCAAAAAATCAGAAACATATTGTACCAATCTCTATTTTATTTTATACCCTCATAATTATATCCTTGATATACTTTCAATATGTAGCAGGGAAACTGACTTGCCATAAATAAACATTTGTATATCATAACAAAGAAATGTTCTGTCCTATTCTATTCATATGACCGAACACAAAACACGTCTTCCAACGAATTTTCCCAACGCAGGTCGTGGCCTGCGATTCCAGGACCTCAACTTCACCCTGTGCACGTCTTTCCAACTCCCATTCGCCTCGAAGTGTAAATCCCACTTGAAATTCAGCGAGGAGCCCGATATAAGGGCAATATATAACCCATTCCTTCCTCCGGGAACACCCTCCTTATCCTCCCTACCCCGGCCCTTCCTTCCTATGTGCGGAGTTTCCTTCCTCGACAGCCCGCACTTCCGAAAACTTTCTACGTTCAAGATAATGCCGCAATATTAATGATCATTTTATATCATTGTATTCGGCCGATGCTTCAACGGATTTATGAACTTGTCAGTTTTGTTTTCGGGAAAGAAGTAGGAAAGGAGCGATGGGTGGAAGTGGAAACATTTTCATTGACAGAAAGTCAACATACGATGTTTATTAAACGGTTCAGTATTTTACTACTAACATCTGAATCATTCATACTTGATAAAAGAACTCCACAGGGTTCTATTCTTGGGGCACTACTCTGAATCATTTACAGTAGTGAAAATGATCAATTCAGCTTTTTTGTGCCAATCATAATGAAGGTCACGAAACTCTCGCAAGAAAAAGAAATAATGTGGATAATAATATTCAAGCTCTGGAGATATAACACACATAAAATACGCTAATTGTGGAAGTTTTCTTCACTTGTTTTTCACTCGAAAAATATATGAAAGTGAGCCCCACTTGGGAAAATTATATCGTTGATGAAACTATTGACAAAATACTCAATTCAGTGAGAAAGGACAAAATTGATGACTGAAGTTTTATGTAAACTTCGAAACCCTTATCTGTTTTTTTTTGTATGTCAACTCCCCAAACATCCTTAACAAGTTTCCGTAAATCATCTTTAGGTCCCAAAAGTCACTCACGCTGCATCCAGTTTATTTCCTGAAGTAATTTGGAGCCAATATTCTTCAGGCAGACCGAAAGTGAAATCTCGCGAAAAATGTTTTTTAATGGTATTTTGAACCTGTTGAACACATCAAATAATTTTTTTTTCTGAATATGTCTCCCCAAGGGTAGAGTTCTCTGGATCAGATATTGCATTCATGTCTCATAATCATCAAAAATACAAAATGGAAATTCTGAAGAAACAAAAAGAGAAATTCGAAATGGTGGTAGAGTATTGAAATTTGGTGGAAAGGGAATACACTGAAAACTTGAATTATTGATTTTATTTTCGAAATTTTCAATCTGACAGGCCTAGCATAGCAAATGGAGGTCCGTTTCAATTATTTTTCAAGCAGTCACCAAACGCAAAGTCATCATTATTGAAGAAAAAGTTCATATGGTGTGGTTTATGACGGTACAAAGATTTTCTGATACTGATGACACTTGAACCACGTGCAGCAACGATGACTAGATCAAAGGCAATTCGAATTTTTTTCGGACCAGTGTTTCTCTTGATGGACAACTTGATTTGATGTCGGCGTATTCAAACGTGCTGCACTATGGTACTTGTCAATGTGATTTTTTTTATATTCACTCAATGGCGATGTGTTTTTGTTGGATGGTTTCTTCCGATTGAAAGCTTATTTTCATATAATATAAACTTCGAAATTACTTGATTCTTATTAACAGTCCTTCGACACGAGATATGAATTGGATTAGCTATGACGGTGTTTTTTTGGGGGATTTTCTTATTCCTGTGGGCCAATAATGCCTGATCTATCATTTTCTTTCAGTATTCCTAACCCAATCTCCTTCTCTGGTGACTGGTAGTAATTGGATTGTTGATAGAAGTGTTGTACAACAGTGAATTTATTTCCTGTAGATAGATGTTATCCATGAATCCTCAATCCTCTTCATTTCCACAACGAGGGACAGCAGTTTGGTCTGACATTCTTTTTTCGAAGCGAATGTTCCAAAAGTTCCATTGTTTTTCAACTATAGTAGTGGAGAGGCATACAATTCTATGATTCCATGGTACCATACTGTGAACGTCACAACAATCAAAACATGAAATAAAAATGGATAAGAGATATTCAAGAAAGTATTCCAGCAAAGAAAACTCGTAAATAACCACACCACTTCCATTCAGAAGCCCTCTTTTCGTATTACTACTTCTTTGAAAACATGATAAATGCGTGTGGTAATTGAATTATTATACGGTTTGCCTGTTACAATCAAAATAAAGAGGGTAAACGTCACTCGGCCTACCCAATTATTGCCAACGCGATATTATCTAACCGAGAGTATACAGAAGGGGACCTGCTTTTGACTAATACGTAAACGGTCAAGTTGATATTCAAAAATTGCTCAAGTATGATTGTAAAAAACGCAAATTGGCAATTTTTTTTCAACAAGAACCGATTGTTGAAAGTTGACATCAGTCGATAATAACAAACGAATGATGTTTGATGCGTTCATAATTAAAGAATGAAATTAATTTTAGCGTCATTCAGACAATTAAGAATTGAAGGAAAATCAATATGCCCAGTCGGGGATTAGAACCCACATCTTCCATTCTCCGGTCAAGTTAGCATCAAAAATAGGGGTAAGGTTACATTAATTCGCACCTTGCTAACAATTGGCATGAATGTTGGGAACCCTATTATACACAATTTGTTAATTATCCACATCAATCCGAATTGTGGAAAAAAAATTAACTGGTTGCGACACGACATCATCATTTTTCAGGAGAGGTAAAAGATCAGTTTTGAAATTGTTTGAGAGACAAGATTCAGTTGATTGTGCTGACGTTTTCAAAGAAAGTACCGCTACTCCACAAGCTGTAATCACCAACGGAATTCGCTTTCTTCTTTCAATTTACGGAGCTCCAAAAAAAATTATGTGCTTAGATAAGTTTCGATACTTATCTTTTGCAAAAAAAAAACGTATAAAAAGAAACAAGTACAATTAGCTTGTCTTCCTCCAACCTCTGCTTCTGCTCATCAACATCTATTTCGGGTATATTATCAAGTTCAAGTATGGCTTGGTAATAAACTAAACCCAGAAGACTGGGCTTGGAAGTTAATTGACAATATATTGGAACCAGTTCAGACTTTACTCCCTCCTGCACCGGAAAAACTCCTCAATTGAATTTTTTGCAACTGCAAAACGGGGTGTAATGCTAAATACGGCTGTAAAAAAGTTGGTTTGTTTTGTTCATTAGCATGTATCAGTTGTCGAGGCCAATCGTGCTCCAATGTTGAATCGCCAGTAGAAGAGGATTCTTACGATATAGGCGAGGAGACATCTGATGCTTCGCTCTTTGAACAATTTATTTGTACCCAGCAGAAAGAAAAAGAAGGAGAAGAAGAGCAAGACAGTATGAATTATGTTCCATTAGAAGAGTATCGATCAGACGAATAATTTTCTCAATTTACGCATTACTTACACCGCTCTTGTTATTTACAATAGTACCATTTTCAATTTAATACAATAGCTTTTTAACTCAACAGAAGCACAATAGATCGTGGAATAGGCCTACCGGGGAAACCACGTGAAAAAACGCGCCATGTACACTACCTCACGAGTGGCGCGGAAACGTGCATATTATGAAGAATACAACTTTTTCAACATTTTGCATCGCTGTATCTCCGAAATGGTGATTCTTAGGAAAAAAATGTAGGAACAATTTCTATAGATAATTGCATGATGAATAATTTTTGACTCACCTATTTTTATTATAGAACTTACCGTTTAGCTGGAAAACTCAAAAAAACGATTTTTGCAACATTTGACCTTGAATAAATTTTTTTCCACACTTCGGATTGATGTGGATAATTGACAAATTGTGTATAATAGGGTTCTCAACATTCATGCCAATTTTAAGCAAGGTGCGAATTAATGTGACCTTCAATGTCTATTTTGACTGGATTAGATGGATGCTCTAACCACTGAGCTACCAAAGACACTGAGTTTTCCATCGCATATTTGAAAATGAATAGGAGTTTTGGGAAAGGAAGCGGATTTAGTTTCTGAAACGTTAACGATAGGCATTTTATATATATACTTGTAAATAATCTTGACTGTCTGTATAGTAACTGGAAAAGCTTTAGCGGGGTTGCAGTCACAATTGTTAGAGCGTCAAAGAAGACTCTTTGTTTTCGTCAAGCTTTCGGTAGTTTATTGCTACAACAACAACAACTGTAATATATACCTATTTTGTATTTTAATATATATTACAGTTGTCCTGAGGAAGGTAGCCATAAACTATCGAAAGCTTGACGAAAACAAAGAGTCTTCTTTGACGCCCTAATAATTGTGACTGCAACCCCGCTAAAGCTTCCAGTTATATATATATATATATATATATATATATATATATATATATATATATATATATATATATATATATATATATATATATATATAACTGGAAGCTTTAGATTTGGAAGTTCTCAGGTTTGCAGTCTGTTTATTAATAAAACTCATTTGTTCTTGATCTCAATATTTCGCTAATGTTTATTAGCTTTATCAGGAGAAAAGCTACAAAGAATATGATAAAATTGTACAAGATCAAACCGAAAATAACAGTTCTACTTACAATCATAGAATTAATATTACTGGTGTGTTCATTGCCTTGGGAAGCTGAATCAAACTACCCATGCTCGCAAAGTTACTGCCTCACTTAAACTGAATCAGCTAGGCAAAGTTCATGTTTATAGGAGTCCCTCAGCTGCCCCAGGCAATGATGTAATTAACGTTAATCTAATGGTTTTTATAAGTAAGCACATGTCTGTCCTTATTTTTAAATATCACAAAAGAGATTAAATAGAACTCAAAATGTTACTTAACTGACCTGTATCGGTTTTATAATTAACT
>JAVJAQ010001018.1:0-66208 GCA_032362365.1 Zygogramma bicolorata
ATTTAAGCATAGCGTCCCAAGAATGACCAGGTGATGTGAAATAGTGGGCAGGGTCCAATTGATATTTATCTAGACATATATTGCGAAAGTTTTCAAATATGTCGCATAAAAGTAGCACATCCGACTTCAAATACAAATCTGAATAGTCCCCCAATGGCTCACAATTGAATAAGGTCCATACACGCTTGGCTCTTTCATAATCGTCGTCGGGTATATGTCTCTCATTCAGTTGGTTATAAAAATCTGATTTTGATGGCAGCTCAGTGAAATCTAATTTTTCTATATCTTTCACAAAATTGTAGGGAAAAACGCCCTTTTGCCGCATTAGATGAAATTTTTCATAATCCGGAAAACACTTTCGTGTTTCACTACATTGCTCATCTGACAAATTATCACCCAACTGCTGCAATGAAGATGACATGAATCTGAAGCTATCGATGAATCTCAGTTTCAAGAATTGCTTCTTCACTCTACCTGACTTATCAGTTGTAGTGCCCATCAATGGATGTTTAGAGAAAGAAATATAATTTTCCTTTGTTTGTGAAATGACATCTACTTTATTTTTATTTGTACACATCTCTTTTATGAATGAGTGGCATTCATATCCACTTAGATTATGAAAAATTATCGGGATAAATTATGGTAACTTGAAGTTCAAATTACATCGAGAATATGCTGCACCGAATCTTTTTTTCCCGTCAAGTGACAATGATCTCTTACATCACCCACTCCGAAGGGTTTTTCACAAATACCGCACTTATCGGCAGTTGAGAATTCAATCTCCTCCGAAACCGTTGATGGCTTCATCGGTACAATGCGATTCAAATATTTATAATATATCAAGCTCAGGTCAGATTCCAGTCTGGTAACAAATACTTTGGCAGCATCCGCCCCTCGATATAATACAAATTTGGAGATTGATTCATCAAAAGAGCAATGAATTCGGTATGAGAATGAGTAAGGTTCATGAATGAACGATTTATTCGTGAAAGAGCGTGTAGGATCCGGTTCATTTGTCTGTATGGGTTTCAGAATAGATTCGAAATCGGCGTACACTACGAATGGGACTTTCAACTGCCTTTCGAAATTTTCAAATTTCAATATATTCTCAGGCACGGCTCTACCACATTTATCAATTTTCATTTGTGTTGTCGGAATAGTTGTAGAAATCAAATGACAATCATTCAATTGGTGTCTCAGTAGTTTTCTTTCACCAGAAAAATACATCAAACATCCATCACAAAAATACATCCTATGACCGTGAGATGATATTTGTGATGAAACCAATCTTGATGAATCCTTTATCCAGCAATAATGACTGTTACCGGATTCATCAGTTATATTCAGCAAATTGACGTGTCGCCCGAGCTTACGTCGCGCATAATATAACGGTCCGACGATTTCATATTTCAACCTGTCTTCTAAAATTGTTTCCAACCCATAAACATTGACTGAACAATCATTCAAATTCTCAAATTTTGGAATATCGCGTAATTTCATTGGGAAATCTATACCTTCAACATTGATTACATCCCTGAATGCCGGGTATGATCCCACTTCAGAAATTCTGGTTTGGGCGGGTCGTTACGCTGATGTGACGGCCCAAGCGAAACGATACTGATCTTCGTTCCTCACATTCACAACAGCTCTCTTCAAAGCGATGAATTCTGGAAGTTTGATGCAGGAGGAACCACTGAGAGGGCTGAATTTGTTGATATTCACTTCAATGAACATAACTCTCTCCAGAGACCAACCTGTGGAAAAATAAAATTGTGAATGGGAATCTCAAGATTTCATAGATTACATACCTGAATCTCGTTCCTGAAATTCCAGAGCTTTTGCGCTCAATACATCGACGAATGTTTTATATACGTCTTCAATGCCATTGGACTGGTCGACAACTTGATTGGGGCTGTTGAATGATTTAACTTCGGATAATAATTGAGTTTGGATATTTACCTTCCAAACAGCTCCATATCCAATTGAGTACTGTCAGCTGACGTCACAACATGGCGTCATTGTTGATCGGGGGACAAACAAAGCACATTTGAACTTGTGATCTTGTGAAGAGTATTGTGATTTTTAGTGTTTTTGAGTGATTCATCAACTTTTCAGACATATAGTGAACAAGATTTCTTTTTTTATAGTGTAAGACTCCTTGTTTTCGTGGAGAAATCGAATAATTTAGCTAATAGCTTCGCTTTTAGTTTTATGGTATTTGATAATACAGCAGCATTTTGTTTTGGTCCTAGTGCAAATTTTCTCATACTGAGCACTGGAATGGTGAGTAAAAACATTACTTTTCAGGAGCTTCTCAATTTATCATGTCCGTGTTTCAGGCGGGGTCCGATTATCTCAAAAAGTTAGATTTGATTGGAGGTATTGATCCGTATACCTTGAAATCATCAGATTTTGATGCATCATTGGACGAAACTCCGAAGATTTCGAAAAATGTTATATCAGATCACTTCCTCTTTAGTGTGAGCCCTTCAACATATTTTGAAATAAGAGCTTGCAAGAGTTTGGACGCCTTTGCACAGTTGGCATGCAAATGGATTGATACCCTTTGTGCCAAGAAGTTGAATGGTAATTTTGTCATTATTGGAAAGGTGAGTGAAAACCCATTGATGATTTAATCTTTTGCAGAATGTATGCGATTAATGTTTGTCATTGCATTGATAGGCAATGTCAGAGAGAGACGGCATTGGGCCCAGGGTGAAAGCTGGGCCTAATGCCAAAATAAGGTCATTTTCAAAGAAAACAAACTTTCGAAATGCTCCCTTGTTTTTAACAGCACAATCTGTATATACACACTTTCTTCCCCATAATAAATACAATGATCTTATTTTGATCTCTTGGAAGACCATTCCTCCAGAACTAATTGGGAGGGCCTAATTTTGCCTTCGGATTCGTAATAGAGAGGCAAACATTTACTCAGAGGTAGTTCATTAGGCCTCTGAGTGAATTGCATGAACATTTACCGAAATCAACCTTTTTGTAGGTTCGCCATTCCCAAAGAGTTTCAGAAGCTGCACTCAAACCATGGGTTATTGTATCGGAAATTTAAACAATCCTTACAGGGCATTGTAATTGTGTGGCAAAAGTAGGAGAAGTATGTACACATGTTGCTTCAATTCTTTTTGCGTTGGAATTTGCTGGAACGAAAACTGATGAAGAATCAGTAACAGATGTATTAGCGTATTGGATAGGGCCAAGTAAAAAAGGACAATTCTACAAGAAACTGGAAAATATTGATTTTACAACGCCCACTAAATTGCTGGAGGGGGGCAGTGAAACAACATCTGTTTCCGAACCTCATCAAATACCATCTTTATCCAAGAATGAAATGGATACATTCACCCAAAAAATGATGGATTTGGGTTTAATGCCAGCTTACGCATTACCAAAGATAGAATCTCGACCACCTCAAATGTTGGATGAGAAATTACCAATGTCACTAACATCTTTATTCAATAAAAAGTATGTTGGCCTCCATTTGGAAGAACTTCGTAATATTGCAAAAAAAATAAAGATAAGTGTCACAAAAGATCAATCATTGGCAGTTTTTAAAGCAACCACAGAACAAAGTGACTCCAAATTGTGGTTTGAGTTCAGAGCAGGAAGAATTACAGCTTCAAAATTTAAATCAGCTTGCCGCACTAATATTGAGAAGCCTGCAATGTCATTTAATTTCTTTATTATTATTATTAAAAAAAAGTAGTTGCTGCCCAGCTGCACAAAAAAAATTTTTCAAGGCAGGAGTGTATGGATGCAAGCATGAGAAAGATGCTTTAAAAGCATGTATAGAGGACCACAAAAAATTTCACAAAGGTGCACACATAGAAAAATGTGGGCTCATCATGAATGTAGACTATCCATTCTTTGGCGCCACCCCGGACGGCTTTCTCCATTGTGAAGAATGTGGTACAGGATGCATTGAAGTTAAATGCCCATACTGTGTCAGAGACGTTTCTGTGGAAGAAATTGTACTTTTCGAAAGCTCCTGTCTAGTTATTGACAACGAAGACTTTGTACTTGATAAAAAACATTCATACTACTATCAAGTTCCAATGCAACTGGCTTTGTCTGACAATTTTTTTTGTGATTTCGTAGTTTGGACGTCAAAAAATTTTATTTATTAATAATACCCATTATCTACTTATTACTTTCAATCATATATTTTATTCGATAGCTCAACTAATGAATTTAATTTCAAGATTTGTTTTAATATTTTCAGCCCAAAAGTAATAATTGGTTTTTCAGTGCTTGGATAGAGTTCCATCGAAGGATTCTGTAACAAAAATTGATGGAAAACAGGTAAACAATGCGTTCTTTACATCAATTTACCTCTAATGTGCTTGATTTTCAGATGCCTTCAACTTCATTTCAAAAATGTACAGCAAATGATGAATCTGTAAGTGTTGCATTTGTTTTTCTATTTACTGTATCACACCAGGAATGGTGAAATTGATAATTTTTTTCTTTCACTAGGCCGCAAAGCTATGGTGTTACTGTAACACACCAGATGATGGCACCAAGATGGTCATCTGCGACAATTCGTCCTGCCAAATTCAATGGTTCCATCGAAGGTGTATCAAAATGAAGAGGTTGCCAAAAGGAAAATGGTTTTGTGCAGGTTGCAAAAAAAATAATGATGAATATATATTTTATTGTTTCCTAATAACATCAGATATCAGTATTCATTTTCTATTCTGTTTTTACTTAATTGACAGTCTATAAATCTATTATAACACCTCACATCGGTTTTTGTGGTACACTTTTGCTCTTAATGAACAATAAGCATATTGGGGCATTTCAATAAGTTCAAAATCTCGCTATGAGAACCATTCTGATGTGCAACAAAAGTACACCAATCCAGGAAATGCTTGACAACTTATTAATGAGTGTAAAACAAACAATACACTACAATGTATTCAATTTTATATACAAAATAAAAAATAATATGCTTCCATCATACGAGTCGAATATCCAAGACATTCACTCTCATAACACATAAATAGAGTTGCAAATGAATTTTACATCACTAGAGAAAATGCCCTTTGTGATACATTGTTCAATAAGGGGTTATCATTATTCAATAGTGTACCTAGGGATATGAAAGAATGCAATTGTTTAAATTAAAATGTTCAGAATATGTCAAATCTAAGTATTAGTATGTTTTGTATACATATATAGTACATACTATGTAAGTGTTATTTTTTTTTAAATTGTGATACTGTTTGCTAATAAAGAGTTATAGGTATATATTTATACTGCATAATGACCATGTTACACATGTACACAAATGGAAAATAAATACTAAGAAAAATAATTTTCACAAACATGTAGCTACTTGTAGGAACAAAAATAAATATATTATTAAAGTATAAACATATTTCACGAGTTCATTTTTATTTATTTATTTACGAGAAACCCCAATTGAATAAAAGAAAATAAACATAGATGTTATTCATAGTGAATATACTTAACACATTCGTGGACAGTAGGATTTCGAAAGACATCCAAAAAACATCATCTTTTTGTTTTTTTAATCAAGTTTATTTTTGTTCAAATGTGACGAATTGTATAAAATAAAAATTTTGGTTTCGTATTTTTTGACAAAAAACAGACGACGGTTATAGCAGTTCTGTGCCACGACACAAAAAAAAATGTCTTCTGTGACGGACCTGCTACAACCGTCACAAAAAGAACGAAAAACAGAAAGAAACTGTTAATTTCTAACTGAAAGAACAATCCCACAAAATGTAACAACATATATACTAATGCTAATTAAAGAAAAACGTAGATATGTCAACTTTCAAACTAGAAAAGACATTTTTCCAAAACTTTATTCAGAAGTCTTAGGTTCTATGCCACAACTCAAAACATTCAACACATAGTGCAAGTTTCTCAGGGCAACCCGGGCATCGATAACTTGTTTCTCGTCTTCTAGAAACTTTGCAACATTGCTTGCAACGCAGGAAATACCTTTTCCTTGAATAGTTCGCAGGAACAGGAATAGCCTCTGGAAAATGTCTCATATTGTCTAGGGCAGCAACACCTTGTCCAGGAACATTAGTATCTCGATTCGTACTCCTTTGGCATGAAGGCGGGCGACAACTTTATGAGAGATCGCCCATCTTTGATTCTTTCATCAATATGCAATAGTGCTCTGATTAGCTGCTCTCTGAATTGGATGAAGCTGACAGTGCTTCTATTTTTCTTCTTGAATAAGAAATATGCAGTCCACACTGCGATATCAAGTAAATGGAAAATCACCTTTTTGTACCAAAAAATCGTTTTTCTAGGAGAAGAATAGTATGAGACCATTTGATCGCAACGATCAATACCGGACATGAACTTATTGTAGTCTATTATTTCCACTGGCTTTATCTTCGGATTACCTTTTCTATTTTCGGTGTTAGCTAGAGCTGGATGATGTGCAGTTGTTATAGCAATAACATCACGTTTATCCTTCCATTTTGAGACGTAATTTTTCCCTTTTCGAAGCCAAACATGTTCTCCAATTCGCATTTTCTTCTTCGTAACCAATATAGGATTTCCCTTTCTATTACTGCGAAGAGTACCCGTTACATGTGTCTTCAGCTTGACGAGTCTCTTTGCCAGTGACACACTGTTGTAGTTATTATCCATGAAGACATGATGCCCTTGATTGATGTAAGGTTGCAGCAGTCTTGTGACAATACCTTCAATTTTCGTCAAACTTTCATCTGGCGGTTTCTCTCCCTGCCCTTTATATATCTCTATATTCAAAACATAACCATCAGGGTTACAGAGTTCGTAGAACTTGATACCATATTTGGTTTTCTTGTTCTTCATATAAGTCCTGAAGGATAGACGTCCTCGAGAAAGAAGCAGTGATTCATCCAAAGACAATGCTTTCGAAGGCTTATAAGCGATTCTAAAATTATGGAGACACATGTTTAGAAGTCTTTTGATCTTGTGCAATCTGTCAGTGCTTGGAGGCCCATTTTTATTATGTGCACAGAAACAGCGCAGAATCTGCTCAAATCTCCGACCACTCATACTCGATGGAAAAATCGGATGGGAATTCAAAATATCAAAGCTGAACAGTTTTCTAATACTATGAGGTTCCAACTGGCCTTGAAGCAGACATAATCCTAGAAACTTGTGCATTTCTTCAGTTGTGATAGGTTTGAAAATCATACTCCTAGAGTGACGAGTTTTAGGTCGTGCTGTACTAGTCAAAACCTGTCCATACAGGTTCGTAGAATCAACTAATAGGCTTATGATGTCATTATTCCACAATTGACTAAATACACCAAATGGTGTATCACTCGAACTTTCTGCAAGACAAATTCTCTCCACTATATCACTCCCAGAAAAATCGTCAATATCAGCTGTATCACTACGCCAGTCAGAGTCGTCAGAATATCTGTCTTGAGATGGTCCTGGATGTCTTCGTGTTACATTATCAGAAGTATTAGCCTGTGAATGCAGAACAGGCAATAATGGAGTGCCAGCAGTGGTAAAAATGGTTCTATGTCGCACCACGCTCAAAGGAAGATCATCTTTCGAATCAATGTTTTCATATTCCGACTCGGAAGAGTTATTCTGCATATCTTTTCTAGGATCATAATTATCGCTACTTCCAGAACTAAAAAGCTCTTCATCTGTTTGAACTCCGTCATACAATTTCAATAAGCGTGCTTCTTCTTTAGAATTCATCTTGATAAATAATATGATGCTACAAGAAAATTTTCAACTGAGCATTAAACATAACCTATCAATCATTACCTGCTTAGGAGCAGAAGAATATTATGGTGATTTGTAGCACATCTACACCTCGCCCCAAACCAGACAATACTGAATTCGCGCGCCTGAAGACAACTTCATTTCAAGGCCCCTTCCATCACTCTGGGAGAGTTCTTGCAATCAGACGCTATCAAAATATAGTTTTCCTCTGTCTACTGGGACACACGTCAAAGTCTGTCACATGAATAACACGTTTTTCAGGTCTGCTGGAGACGGTTCGGCAAAACATAAAATGCCTGCTATAGCAGGCGTGTCGCAGCACTCATGACGGCTAGAGCAGGTCTGTCCACGAATGTGTTAAGACTAATAATAAAAATTCAATATATGTGAGAATTTACAAAAGGCTATTTGAACAAAGACCTGACAAGTGTTCTTAAACTATAGTAGAGTAGTTTGTTTAACTATGATATGTACATGGTACATTTATAGCAAGTCACAAAGAAAGAACTATATCACTATATAGTCGATAAGGACCGTTTAAGATACATACAGAAAGAAGATATCTAATACATAAATTCACATGTAGATTTCAGCTAAAAATCAACAGAACAATTATTTAAGGAGTGAAAGTGACCCATGAAAAATATCTAACTCATATTCATCAATTACTTTCAGTGATCTCTCAATAGGTGAATGTTGCCAATATTCAAATGTGGTATTTATTTCTGTTTGGCATAGTAAAATTGGTAAACTAGTAAATTAGAAACATAAGTCGTTGGTTATTCTACGATTTTTCAAAGTCTGCATTTTTTCAGTTTATGAAGTATTAAGGAGTAATCGTTGTTCTCTATGATGATGTTAAGTTTGTATGCACAAAATCTTGAGAATTTGTTCTGAATATGTTCTAATGCCTGTATGACACGGGCTAGTTTTTCACTCATAGAATTAATCAATAAAATGGATAATTTTCTGTGCAAAAATCTAATGTTGTGTAACACTAATACAAGTTATCATGTATCACACGATACAGTGGCATATGTGTACAGTTTCCCATTCAGAAAATGGATGAAAAACTGAATGGTGTCATACGGGCTCAACGTGTAGTTGTGGACTTGATAAAACGGTGATGAAACAACAGAAGCAATATTAATTGATGTGAGTTGCCTTATTTCTCTCCCCATACTGTAAGAAAAGTCAAAAATAGTCAGACAAACTGTCTCGACATATATACAATGTTGACCAAACCAAAGTACTATTCTGAGGGGACTACGGAAGGGCACATATCAACAAGTGCACAACACACTATCATAATTTTATCCAGTGTTGGAATGTCATTGTGTTCTTTTTTCTTGACCAATGTTATAGGCAGAGTTTCATGAAGTATTGTATACTTTTGTCGAAGTACACCAATCACTCGTTCAACATGAATTCTGAAATATAAAAATACAATTTTGTTACAACCCTATTCACCAAGTTTCAACCGGACTGCTTAATTCAATATCCTATTAATACCCAAAGAAACCTAATGCATTAGTCTAAAAAAACTGGTTGAGTTAATAAGCCTCGGTATATATCGATTAATTAGGTTTGGTTTTAATTGTCTGCGTACAAAAATCAGACACAGTCTGTTTGTTATCAGTATAAATAAATAAATTAGAAATAAAACGAAATATTTCACTGTATTCAAAAGAGTGTATCAACCATCAAAATAAAAGTGCAAATTTTCAATATCAAAACCTTTCTGAAATTTTTCATTTCCGATTGAGAATGTTTCTTTTTCAAAACTACTAGTATTTTATTCAAGTTTGATTGAATTGTAAAAAAATAAAGAAAATTTGCATTCAAGCGTTATATACTGGAAAGTAGTTACTCTAGATTTTATAGCGGTATCATGTGATTCAAGGAATTTGAAAGTGGGCCCATCTTTTTTATTTTACCTCACAGTTGCGATGTGCCGTGTTTGTTCCAATTCATATGGTTCCAATTGTTTTCTGCCTTTCAAAAAAGCAGGTGTTTTGACTGTAGCACAATGCAGACCAACTATATCCTCTATCAGAAAACCGCGATCGGCCAACACTAAATCACCAGGTATCAAATTGTTCAAAATACTACAATCATCTGTTAATAATTTGTCACTTATACGACCTCCATATCCAGAGGAAATGAAAGAAATTGAACCATAAGGTGTAATCCCTATTAAATATTTAATAGTGTTATGGTGTTTATAATTTGACCACGTTGAAGCATGGGCATCAAGGTTGAAAGGTTTTTCAATGAATACTTCGAAACAATCAATAACAACGGTTACTTTTTTACCAAAATATTCCCTGAAACATAAAGGCATAATGTTTTGTAGCTCTTCTCTTGATGGCCATATAATGAAACATTTTAATCATTGATTCTTCATTGAATGCCAAGTTATTGACAGAATCTCTGTATTCATACAATTTTTCATTGAGATTGGATAATTCCTCTTCTAAGCCCTTCAGATTGAAATCTGTTTGTGTCGACTTGTCGAGATCTGTGTGCTCAGATATTTCCTGTGTGTTGTTTTCTTTATCAGAATCAGTACTCTTCTGAATCTAATGAAAAAAATGTATAATGTTGGAACATAAATCAAAGTGCTTGCTTATATGCCTGCAAAGTAATAAAAAATAAAACATAATTATAGTAAAAACAAGCAAAAAAAAAGCTGTTACAACGAAGTCTCACGGTTATGGGTGCCACTTCTGGTAGCTCTTTATTTCTGCACATTAACCTAGTATACCTTGACAATGCCAACTCCCCAGACTTGTTTTGTACCCCATATTTTGAGAAGGCACATAATCTGGGTGTTCTGGATCATCGGAAGGTTGACCTAAAAATAAATTCATCTACACATACAACACCTTCGATGAATTTTTGTCAGTCTCTTACCTGTGATGAAATGTGCAGAGCATACGAAATAGTTCTTCGCTTTAGATTCGGTGAAATCTTCCCTATGAAGAGCTGCTATCCAACTTGCACGAAATATCTTACCGAGTTCGCCGGCTTTCCCAAGAAAATGCTGATTCTGCTGCCGCAGCGTATCGTCTTTCGAACAAGATGTTAACATAATTTTTTCTGTTCGAGTTTAGTTGTAATTCAGGTCTCGAACAATTCACATTGTTTTATGTACTTTTCAAGCTTTGTAATAAAAATAATTTTTTTAAAAAGCACTTGAGCTCTCCGACAGTCGACTGTAGGATATCCGGAACACCGCGTATCGAACGTGAAGTTTTCGTTTTAACGATTGACTGGATATTTCGAACCTTGGTGATTCGTTGATTGGAGGTGTTTTATTGGCGGCTCTTCGAAAATTAAGAAACCGGATCTATCGCAGATAGCAGTATCCACCCACCATTGACGAGACATCGGAATTTGGGACAGCATAGCTCAAATTCACGGAGAAGACACACACAGTGAAGACAAAATACCAGATCTGTTGGTCATCTCCATAGTTAGGCAGGAGATGCTCCTAGTCGCTTTGATTTTTATGTGAGTACAATTTTATGGAAGAATTGAAGAGCTCGGTGCAAAAACCGGCAAGTCCACTATTTAAAAAATTTCAGGAGACGAAAAAAATATTTTACTTCTATGTAATATAAAATATTTACGTAGAAACAGGAAAGATATGTTTATTGTAATCAAAGTAATAGGTTTTTAACGATTTTCAGACAAAATTGCATTAAAGTGGGGAAAAAATGAATTTCGAAAAATAGAGTTGCCTGTTTCTTGCACCAAATAATTGTTAAAAATTAAAAACTACGCATTCACTTGAAATACATTTATTAAATGATGTAAATATAACATTTTTATTAAAGAAATGACGAATCTGTCTCATTTCCCTGGTTGTTTTCTTCATCTCTTTCCACCTTAGGAATTTGATCAACTTGTAAATCACCAAACGCTGTTTTATAAAATTCATGGTAAGCCATGGGGACATATTTTGCAACCAGGCTTCTACAGTCAATGATTTTCTTCGGATTTAAGGGTATGGTTTTATTATAAGCAGGTAACATCGGTAAAGAAATTAGCTGCACTTCTTTTACGAAAAACTTCGAAGAAACCGTCATGTTGAAGCTAACTGAACACTCAATGAAACTTGTGTTGTCGTATTTAAAAATCCTATACGTCGAAATGGCAAACTTCGCTTTTTTGTGCCAGTTATGTGTTTTTTGTATATTTCCGGGTTCCATGTGTTCCCCTTTTGTCAGGTGGTACTGTTATTCCCGATTTCAGGCAAGATGCTGAACGATCTGTACGATGTTTGGTTATTCCGTGTACTGGTACAAATGCCTTTATGCACACTTGGAACATCTCGGATCACACACGTAACTAGAATAATATGGAAAAAAAATATTCACCGTTTGGAACCTCACGACATTATCCAGCAACACAATAAAAACTTGAATGAAAACACCGACATATAAAAAAGTGAAAGCTAAAAAGTACATAAAAAAACAAACAAAATATACCTTATAGGAGTGTGAAACTGTTTTTTGTGCTCTTTCTCCCGTTTTAGAACGTCTACGGGATACAGGAACTGAGGATATCAGCCCACTCAAATAAATATCCTGCTATTCTTTGTCTGTAAGTTCATTGAAAGATTCCAATATAGAGTTTCTCTTGATGGCATCTATTTTAGCAAAACATCGGCGTGGACAGGAGCAATCATTTCCAACAACTCTGTTTGGTTTTAAGTTCTTCGCAGTATTTACGTATTCTTCACCCTTGGCTCTCGAATTTTTACGCACATTTCTAACCTACTTTGCTTCACATTTTTGTCTTTTTCTTCCCTTTTTTAGTTTTGGAACGCCTTGTGTTTGTATAATTTGTTGGCCTGGTCCACGTAATTTGACTAAACGCCTCCCATTACTTGAGAACTTTGAGAAGGTTCGGATTCATCGCTCGATTCGCTCGACGTATCCATTTTTTAAGGCTCCCATTAACACCTACACTACTTGGCATATAATCACGCACTTATGATCCAACTCGCGCCGCATCACACAAAGCCACGGGCGCCACGTATTATGGCTCCCCACTTCCCATAAGTCCACCCACACCCCACCAGAAATGATTTGGTGCAAAAACCGGGCAACTCCCGTACTTGCCCGGTTCTTTCCCCAAATAAATATGCAGGCAAGTCCATTATTTATCATAACTTCCATATGGGGTAGTCGGATTTGCCCGATTCTAGCACCAAACGATGCGTCTTGTTGAGTTTAATAGGATGCCATTGAAAACGGAATCCATGAAAATTATGGACTTGCCCGGTTTTTGCACCGAGCTCTTCAATTATCGATTTATTTTCAAAATTTGAATATTGATAACACTTTAACTGATTCCTTACCCAATCCTGAACCTAATATGGCTCAACAACAACAAGAACAATTTAAAGCTGAATACCTGAACTGCATTCCTGAATTTGACGGAAACCCCAGTTAATTGAATAGATATATATCTACAAGTGAATCTCTAATCACAACTTTTTTCAATAGAGAAAATATCGAACATTTTCAGAATAAAAACATATTGAATTGTATCATTTCCAAATTGAGAGGTAACGCTAAATTGATAGTAAATATTCAAAATATATCTTCATGGAACGATCTGAGAAGTGCATTGATTAGAAATTATGCTGATCAGAGAGACGAAGCCTGCCTCAATAGAGACTTAGTAATGTTGAGGCAAGCTCCTGGTGAAAAACCTCAACAATTTTTTGACAAATGCTTGAATATCCTAAATTTATTAGGTAGCTATACCGATATACATGAACTAACAACAGAAGCCAAAAGAGTAAAACGGGATCTCTATCAAGATCTTGCTTTGAAAACCTTTTTAGCAGGGTTGAGAGAACCCTTAGGCACGACAGTACGTTGCATGAAACCAACAACTTTTAGTGAAGCCCTACAATTTGTGATTAGAGAGGACAATATTTCATATTTTCAGAATTTCTCTAATAAAAATAACGTCAGAACTCCACAAATTCAAAGGCAACCTATGCCACAGCAAAGATTCAATAACATGCAGAGTATTCCTTTCAATTTTCACACAAATAACAATCAATTCAGACCCATCCCAGCCAATAAATATCCAACCAAGAACAAATATTCAACCGCAGCGATATTTCTCGAACGCCCAAGTATTTAAACAACATGAAAATAGGAACGTTTTCATACCAAATCAAAATCAAAGTTTTCCTTAACCAACACCAATGAGCGTATCGACGAGAAATACAGCTAACGTTCCACGGCAAGTCCCATCAACCTCATGTCAACATCAGAATCAATCATATAGGCCAGTTCCTATGAGTGTTTCAACAAGAAATACCAATAATCATTTCAAACCTCAAAGAACATTCGTTTCAGAAGAACTTTTCAATACTGAAATCTATCAGGATATTGCCAATAATTATCAATGTGATCACTTTCCCAATCAATCGAAAATAGATCAATATTGTTACGAAAATAACCACTTTTTTGAGGAGATTCAAGAATCACAAGATGTTGATCTGAAGGTTGAAAACTATGATGAAAATTTTATAGAAATGCCTAAGAACCACCAAAAGACATAGAACCACAAATAATTTCATTTAATAATACTCAACCAAGCGAACTATCCTACATTGTATTTCCCGAAATTAATGCCAAAATTCTAATCGATTCTGGATCAACAAAATCATTTATTGACCCAGAAATAGCTTTCAAATATTTTCCAAATCTGATTAAAAACGAACCTTTTATAGTATCGACAGTATTCCAAAAATCCACGCATAAATTTAGTGCTTAAATACCTGCAATTTTCAAACTGCCCAAAACAGAAAACTTGAGATTCTTTTTGTTTAAATTCCATAATGTTATGATGGTCTCATTGGACAAGAACCAAACCTCATCTCCGTAAACCCTAGAACACAACAAATCATTAAAATAAAAAGTTCAATAGCAGATGGTTAAATCATAATTCCCCATCAAAAAATCCATAATTGTGAAATACCAGAAAGTCTCACTATTGCCAAAAATGGTGAAGCTTTCACCACAATTTTGAATAATACTACCAAACGAGTAACTTTAGATTTTTCCAAACCAATACTAGTCGAGAAATTTGATAGACAAGAAATCCAAAATATCGATTTGAATTTTATTGACGATAGTCCAGAACAAGACATTGACCTCCAAAAAACTCGAACAGATCATTTAAACGACGAAGAAAAAAATGCGATTTTACATCTTTGTAAGGAATATTCAGATATATTTTACCACGAAAATATGCCATTAACCTTTACCAATCGAATAAAACACCAAATTAAAACAACCGATGATACCCCAGTTTATTCTAGACCGTATCGGTACCCCTTTATATATAAAGAAGAGGTAGAAAAACAGATACAAAAAATGTTAGATTCTAAAATTATCCGGCCTAGTAATTCGCCCTGGTCCTCACCCATTTGGGTAGTACCTAAGAAGCTTGATGCTTCTGGTAAACAAAAATGGCGAGTGGTCATCGACTACAGACAGCTGAATAATAAAACAGTGGACGATAAATACCCATTACCTAACATAACTGATTTGTTTGACAAACTTGGTTGGTGTCAATACTTTTCTACTCTCGCCTTAGCGAGCGGTTTCCATCAAATTGAAATGGCGAAGGAAGATATTGAAAAGAAAGCATTTAATACCGAAAATGGGCACTACGAGTTTCTCCGTATGCCATTCGGGCTGAAAAATGCTCCCGCTACCTTCCAAAGAGTGATGGACAACATCCTCAGAGGGATCCAAAACGAACAATGTCTTGTCTACTTCGACGACATTATTATATTCTCCACATCGCTCCAAGAACACATTGACCGTCTGAAAAACGTATTTCAGAGGCTCAGGGACTCAAATTTCAAAATACAGTTGGACAAATCCGAGTTCTTGAGAAGAGAGGTTGCTTACCTTGGCCATGTTGTGACACCTCAGGGAGTAAAACCCAACCCAGATAAAATTAGAGCGATCAAAAAATTTCCAATCCCCAGAACACCGAAACAATTGAAAGTTTTTCTAGGACTACTAGGTTATTATCGGAAATTTATCAATAATTTCGCAAAAATGACCAAACCTCTGACCAAATGTCTGAAAGAAGGGGCAAAAATCGTTCATAACCAGGGATTCTTAACGTGTTTCGAAACTTGCAAAAACTTACTCACAAACGAACCAATACTTCAATATCCGGACTTCTCGAAACCATTTAATCCCATTACGGATGCAAGTAATGTAGCCTTGAAAGCAGTTCTCTCACAAGGACCAATCGGGCGTGATTTGCCCATTGCCTACGCATCTCGTACTCTTAATGATTCTGAACAAAATTATTCAGTCATAGAGAAAGAGCTGTTAGCTATCGTTTGGGCCACCAAGTATTTTTGGCAGACAGTTCAATATAGTGACAGATCACAAGCCGTTGCAATGGCTCTTTTCATTAAAAGACCCCAACTCCAAATTGACTCGTTGGCGCATCAAATTAGACGTATTTAACTATAACATCATATATAAAAAGGGCACCCTGAATACTAACGCAGACGCACTATCGAGAATTGAAATACACACTAAAGAGACAGACCCCTTTTGGAATCAAATTGACGAAATTTTGAAAGAAACCGACAACTATAACGAAAAGCAATTAAACCTTTTCACAAATCCTGTCAAATCCAGTTCTGAAAATCCTCCGATTGACTTATATACCGAAACCATCACCCTACCTTCAGAAAACAACGAAAACACCCGAAATGACCTAGACAATATTTCGACCCAAGTTCAACCAGACCCTGAACTCCAAAACACTGAACCCCCTGATGACGTAGAACAACCCCCAAACAACAGAAATATTGAACTCGACGACCAAGAGGGCCAAAATGAAAATATCAATAACACTGATGATCAAACCGTTCATTCTAACGCCGAACAGAACCCGACTTTTGAAATACCTATTATAGAAACAGCGGTAAATTATGGAATGAATCAAATAATAATCAGTTCAGTATTACATTCTCCTAGCAAACCTAAAATTAAAATTCTTTTCGGAAAGAAGAAGCGAATCCACCTTCAACTTACAAAAAACAACTTCGAGAGAGAGGTGATCGACTTTGTTAAAACCTATACCGATCCTGAATTTCAATATCACCTATATTTTGACGATCCTGACCTTTACGAACCATTCACAAGAGTCCTTCAACTATTTTTCAAATTCTCTTCCTCAAAACTCAAGAAATGCACTAAAAAACTCACTGATATTACCGACAAAGATAACTTGCGTGAAATCATCCAAAATAACCATGAAGGAAAAACAAACCACCGAGGAATAGATGAAACTCTTCAACATATCAAAGAGAGGTATTATTGGCCATTCATGAAAAATTCGATACAAACATTCATAAACGAATGCGAAATATGCCAGCAAAGCAAATACGAACGACACCCTGTAAAAATTAAAATGAATGTCACCCCTACTTCCACCAAACCTTTCGAAATCATATACATGGATACTTTTACATTAGAACAGAACAAATTTCTAACGATTATAGACAGCTCTTCAAAATACACCCAGGCATATCATCTAAATTCCCTCTCAAGTACAGGAATAGTAGATCATCCAATTCAATTTTTCTCACACCACGGTGTCCCCGAACAAATTGTTGTTGACAACGGAACAGCATTCAAAAACTCCGTAATATCAGAACTGTAATGTAATGACCCCTTCAACCAAGAAATCGATAAAATTCTCATAAATGATTACATTAACGACCACAAAGAACGATCGAAATTGATTTATTCAAGAAGAAAACCCATGCGAAGTCCAACTGCTGAGCCTAAAAAACACCTCCACTTGTCAACAAACCTACATATCTCTGAATCACCCTATATTCCAGAGACTCAGAGAATCCAATCAATGGGTGATCATCCTGCCAGAAGACGAGAAAATTAAAATAACCTGCTACAACCAAGAAGAAATCGTGACAATGAAAGGCACAAACCTATTTGAAATACCAGTAGGCTGCCAGATCACTTCCAGACTGCAGAATATCAGTAACGAAGAACACTTTATTAAACCTGGACAACCAGTATTATTCCCAAAAATAGACGAGAACAGAGATGAATCACCTAAAGAAGACCTCACGATCAATTTGGAAGAAATTGAACTTGACGACTTCCACAATATCAAAAAGATGATAATCGAAAATCAACCAGACTTGTCCTTCAGCAACATAACGCAAATCCCTAGCATATGGACAATCATTCTCTATGGATCTGCAATCGTATTGATCGGGTTTGTTGTATACAAGAAAACCCAGTCAACATATTGTTCATCGAAGAAGATGGAAAACAACCAGCCACCCTTGGACCTCTCAGAAGTTCAAATCCCTCGCTAACCCTCCAGATTTGAATCTTCAGGGGGAGGAAATATCTCACCGAGTTCGCCGGCTTTCCCAAGAAAATGCTGATTCTGCTGCCGCAGCGTATCGTCTTTCGAACAAGATGTTAACATAATTCTTTCTGTTCGAGTTAAGTTGTAATTCAGGTCTCGAACAAGTCACATTGTTTTATGTACTTTTCAAAATTTGTAATAGAAATAATTTTTTTAAAAAGCACTTGAGCTCTCCGAGAACTTATTTCACGTCTCTCTTCTCTAGCATCTATAATCTTCCTTTGTCTAGTACGTATTGAGAGAAACCGGAAAAATTCAAAGTCTCTGTCTTGATTTGACCGATGACCACAACCCACAACAGCACAAAACTTCATTATAATCTAATCAAATCTGAAAGAGAAAATCTTTAAGATGTATGAATCATGTGGCAGCGTATTGTTGGACTGGAAAATCCCTGGATATAAAACCTCTTGAAACTTATTCAATTACCTCAAAATATTCACAAAGAAGCAATTATCACATTAGTCGAAAAAAAATGTCTTCATATGCCGTTTTCCGCAAAATAAACTTAGTTGAAAAACACCGGACTTTAATGACAAAATTATTTGTTTGTCTCCCCATCAAACGTTTGACAAGTGACAACCTACGTCACTGACAGTGCCCAATTTAATAACGTTATGGACTTGCACCATACGATCAATCAAAGCTACCACATTCTGCTTCACTTCATTGGAAAATGATCGATAATCTGAATGTTGATTTCTACTTTCAACCCTGCAGCTTACGATTCTATGTTTGATGGCACTATTAATGACTTCCACACCATCGGTGAAATATGTGCAAACATTCGTCTTGTGCTCCAACGTTTTGAGGTGCGAGTTCATCCGATTTGCAGCCACCATTTTATCACAAAAAGTACACAATTGTTCGGCCGGTTTCGATGGGGTAGAATCCACCTTAATTCTCTCCGCTGAAGGACCCGCACCGTCATTCGACCTACAGGACTGCATCTGATGACGAAGCATATTATCTTTACGACTGGAACTTTTACCACAACCACTACAACAAAACATTGTTGAAGAAATATTCAGTACACTCGATACTCAACTAACTTCCATGAGGTGGGTAGCCCTTCTTATATATGCAATCTTTGAGGAGGGGGAGAATCATCCGATTTCATTACTGAAAATACTCTAGGTTATTTGTAGGTCAGACTCATTCAACTAAGATGTGAACTCATCATCGTTTTCATGCAGACAAGGTTATTCAAGGGTAATTATATTCACTACAGAGAGTTTAATATGTATTCCTCCTCAATATGACATTGCACAAAGTCATTCGATGCTAGAAAAATATTTAGTGTGATGTTTTTCGATCGCAACCAGCTCAGAGACGATTCACAAATGTCAATGTCATTCAAGGGTAATGAAGCTCAAGCTAGACCATGCCAACACTCAAGGACATTGAAGATCAAACATGCGCTGGACGGTGCACACACACACACACACACACACACACACACACACACACACACACACACACACACACATACACGCCCCGCAATAATAATGGCAACGCATGCAATATCCTGAATTATGGCACATCTTCAATAAGTTACTATGTTTGTGCCGTCTTTTTGAGCTGAGTGTATAGCTATAAGCTATACCCACTTACACTCACTTTCAATGTAGATATGACCAATATATACTTATGGCATCTGGAGCCACAAATATTCGCCAACCAGAAAAGTGTTCCTAAGTCGCCGTTAATATTGCTATGCATGAAGTGTGTTTACTTGAGTTGCCACAAATATTACTGCCCTCGGGGTGTGTAAAAAGCTATGTTGCCCCTTCTGCCAATATATCCAAGTGGATTATATGAATATTGACTTGTCAACCGATCCATGTCATGCCTTGAAATTTTTGAAAAAAATTTTCAGAGGTTGAGAAGAGATCATTGGTAGGCAACATATTTTTGAAAGGTAATTTTTTTTAGATGAAACGGTTTTCATGTATATAATAAATAGTTGTTAATTTCATTATTAATCATTTGTCATGGAACAGTCTTGTCAGTTCCATGAAAAATGACAGTCCATTACGTTCAGCGTGCTTAACCAACAAAGAATTGACCCTTTTGGCCATGCTTTCCAGTCAAAAAGGGAAAATTAAAATTTCAAACTTTGTAATAATAAAAATGAAATGAAAACCGACTCTATTGTTAGAAAGCGATCTGCTTTGGAAAAAAACTCATGATAGTAAGTACTTTTGCACTTTTTTAGCTTTAAAAATTTTTTTTCGTATATTTTTAGTAAAGTCCTGAGGAAGGAAATAAACATTTCCGAAAGCTTGACATAATACCAAAGAGTTTCATTCACATCCTTTGGCATATTCAAAATTGACTGCAACTCCATAAACAGAAATCACTTCTGGTTTCGAAGTTCTGAAGTTCTTTATGTATATGTTTATATATATATATATATATATATATATATATATATATATATATATATATATATATATATATATATATATATATATATATATATATATATATATATATATATATACATATATGTTCGGATAGGCTTCCGCGGTCATAATCTGGAAAATTAAATGTCTTTAATTTCGAGTAGTAGGCCGAAGTCACATGACTTCGTCCTGAAAATGGCTCCGAAATGGGAGCCGAAACGTCGATAGACTACTCGAAATTATTCACTTCTAAAATCTATTTTCCAGATTATTCAAATTATTTTTGTGGTTGATGAACAAATGAATAATACACATTTTTTCAAAAATTATCTTCATTTTCTGGAACTTTTATTTTTTTGAATTTGATTTTTGACAAGATATTTTATTTTTGTCCAATCCCTTGATGTCAGCACAGGATTTTTCTCAATGCATTCCACACACTGTGCCTTCCCTGGTACTATGGATTTTTTAATATTCACTTTGAAAAATGACACAACAGCTTCTTTTTCTGGTTCACTCCAGAGTTTATGAGGGGCATAAGCTTTCTTCTTTGCTGAAACTAATAGTATAGATATGAATGAGAGGGTTTACATACGTGAAATCAGTGAAGACGGATATTTTTGGGTTGATGACATATTGTAATTCTATTGGTGAGTTGGTAGTATACTTTCACGTATAGATATTCACTTCTAGAAACTCGTCTGAAAATATGCTTGTTTTATGAGTATTTTCTATTTCGAAGGCAGATGGTGGAAAATTGGTCCAAAAAATCTGTCACTAACACCCGGTTTAGTAGGTGGCCTGCTATCATTAATATTCGCGAAAGCCTGCTGTTATTCTAGGGTGAAGCTATTGTGAAGGAGAGTGGTCAGCAAATGAATCTCAATATGACCTGCTCACTCAACAGAGATGACCCGACGAGTTGTGAGCTTGGAGACCTGTCGAACCTCTCTTTGGAACACCTTACCAAAGGAAATTTTTTCTGAGGATTATAAAATTCAAAAATCGAAAGTCGATATTTATTCGTATTTCTTGTCCATTGATTCACACAGCTCTCTTTGAGCATTACAGGGTTTTCCTTCCATGTGGACCTGTATACAAAAAAAATGGAAATTTTAACTACTATTTATGATTCCACCGATCCAAATGTAACTGTTGAGAATAAGATACTTCGTATTGTAAATACAATACATTGAAACGCAAAACGAAATCATTGGTTGAATTTGATATGACATCAGTAATTTTTTGTAATTTTCATCACTGGCGTACTCGAAAATTATTTTTGAATGGTATTTCTGGGGCAGATAGTTTTTGATTGGATTCGTATTATCAGAAGATAATATTCATGTAATGAAATATAAGTTTTGAAAGAGTTGCTTTCCTTTAGATGTCCGCATGCGTGGTCACGGGTACGCTCTCAGTAATATCTTCAAGGGGAGTTGTTTGAGAATACGTGAATAACTGATGTTGAATACCTTTACTTTTGAAATCTGTTTTATCTTGAATTCCGTTATTTGCTGGTTCTTCTTCCACCTGTGATTCGAGTTCTTTTTCTTTTACTTCGGATGCGTTATCGTCATTTTCTTTTTCGTCATCTTCCAAACCTGGAAGCTCTGCAAACAGAACAACTTTATGTTGATATATTGTGATGAGCAGTTTGAATAGGGAAGAAATATCTGACTTTTTTATTTTAGTCACAATCGTAGACTGAATCAGTTTTCTGTTTTTTATGTGCCCTATAATTTAGTTTTAATTGTCAATGATATCTATTGTATTTATTATTATTTCTATTATTATTATGCCTCTGAACCAACGTAGTCAGGTCCGTTTTTCCCATCGTTCCGACCCAGTGGGCGGACACGCTAGTAACACTAGTGCACCCCTCGCACCGTGGTATCACTGGTTCCGGGAATCGTGAGTCCTGAGTAAATGCAACGCACCGAGAATAACGGCCTGCCGAACCCTGCTCAGGGCGACACATGCTTATCTCGCGATGTGTGATAAGAATCCGATTTCTGTCGTCGCTCCGGCAGACATACTACTGATAATCTTGGTTATTCAGACTGATTAGATAAAATTGAAAATGGCTGTTTACTGTGCATCCACTTTCAGTTGAATTGGCAACAGTTAGCTGTTTCACCTACATGTAAATACTAGCCCCAACATATTAGTTTTTGTCAAGTGAATTGAAACATTGCCATCTTTATGAATTGCAATCATTCGAAAGACAGTCGTGAATTTTCGATCTCAATATCACAGACAAATTGATGAAATTTCATGTTCAACACGTGATATACGGAATGTGGTTACATGTAGTCACGATAATTTGAGGTACCACTACAAGTTTTTTGCAGATCTGAATCAGTAAATTTTATGAAAAACATTGGTTTTCAGATTTTCAGGAAGTACTTATTGGAAAAATACCTAGAGATGAATATATATAGTAATATCTAGAAACAAGATGATTTTTGTTGAAAGAACGAAATTTTGAGTAGCAATCTTTTGGCTTTTTCTTCTCGTAATCAATTCAACGGGAATCTCAATCGTAATGTGTATGAAAATACGCGCGCTGAATCATAAATAGGTCACTTTTGTCTGTTACATTTGTATACCGAAGAAAAGTTACTCACAAAATCATATAAGTGTTAAAAATATTTCCTATTGAGTGGTAGGGGTTTGAACTGTCATTTCTTCAACTCAGTTCTTTTGAAATCACAGTCTTGATAACACTCGCCTGAAACTTAGTTTCAAAAAATGTTTTAGTTTTTATTATCGTATTTCATTTATCGAAATTTAATTCATTTTTTATTTATTGTTCCAAAAACAAAATACCTACTATTAGATTTTTCAGTGAGCTGTAAGAATAAAGTTCATTAACAAAAGTATAAGAATTATGCATACCTTTTATGTCAATGTCGCCGATATTTTTTCCCACAAACTTGTTGACTTCACCATTATCGACGGCGAGTAACAGACGACTGACTTTTGTTGACTCTATAGCGCTTTCGTGCATTCTGTAAAAGTTTCTGTGTACTTTAATATCATGTCCTAAATGTCGTGCCAACCAATCGTATTCATTTTCTGTCATATTGAATAACTGACAAACGGTAGCTATGTACTTCCTCAGTTTGGTACCTGTTATAATTGATGGATTTTCTAAGTCGACTTCATCGCAAATTTTTTTCAAACAGTCATGTCCACGAAGATAACTTAGTGAATCATTTGATCGGGCGAACACATACTTGTTATGAAACGATATTTTACATTCATCTCTGTGTCTAATTAAAATATCTATGCAATCCTTTATAATTGGAGAAAGAATAACAGGAACCTTTCGACCTCGTTTACCTTCTATTTCGACAATTACCAAATGTTCTGCTAATTTTTGTTCGACAGGTGTTAGTGACAATTTCATTTCCTCGGAATTTTGTTCTTTCCAGGATGGTCGTGAGATATAGTCACTCATCTTCATTCGAGCTGCTTCTCCAGATCTTCTTTTATTAAAAAGAATAATCCGTGATAAAACCAGTGTGGCTAATTTCGTCCATGTTGGGTTGGATCGCTTATTTTCAAGTTCTTGCTTGGTATTTAGAATGCTGCTGTCGATATGTTTACTTAATTTCACCAAGTCATTCGTTATTGGTAACAATTCTGTAGCATTCATTTTTCTACGATGAAGAGTTGATAATGCATTCGAGGAAATACGTATAGTCCATTCCATATTCATTAAATGGAGGAAAGAAAGCAACGATCGATTTCTCTTCAAGTTACCAGACCTGAGTGCAGTTCCTCTTTCTATTGAAATGCACTTTTTTAGTGCATATCCTAGCTTTAGTGCTAAGCTTGGAGTATGAAATTCTGGTCGACATGTTTCATCACTGGTCAGGCTCATACTGATACTTTTTGTTGCCTGAACAACTAAATCAAATTTCTCTGGCACTAAAAAGTCACACAATGATTGGGAGAAGCTTTTGGAAATCTCTTGCAATGCTTTTGTTAATCTTGCTAACTGCCGCATCGTTCGACGAATTAGTTCATTTTGCGTCTTATCGAATTTCTCAAACTGCATTGCCCCATATTTCATGATGAGTAGATCAGATTGACAAATGCTACCGATATTATCTGATTTGAACGTTGATATGATTGTTTCAGTGAAATCTTTTGTGAATCCCAAACCGTAAATATCGCCCAAAATTGCATTGCTTTCAGCAATAACGTGTTTGGGGTTGGATTCTACTGATACCAAAGATTTTTCTTTACAAACAAACTTGAGATGATGCCATATATGTTTTTTCAGCAAAAAGCCCAAACAGTTAGGGCAGGGACCATAATCATTTGCTCCTATGAATTTCAATTCATTTTCTGTCGGACGACGGATCAAAATGAGTTCGCCTTTTTTTGTAGCTAAAACATTACAATTGTGGTAGAAGTCACCAACACGGATTATCTCTCTGAAACCATCGCGTCGCTCTTTGGAATTTTTGGGAAAGATCAAATATTTGCACACTTCTGTCTCTTTTGAGTGAACTAATTCGAAATGTCTGGCCATATTGATTAGTATTTTCTCGCAAAAGTAACAGACATGAGTTTTGTTCCTCACCCTCTTACCATTTTTTTTAGTTGCTGCGTTTATTTTGATATTATTTGATGAATGACTTTTCCTATTAACATTCTCTGACGAAATATTACTTGTTTTGGAAGTTTCGTCGCTCACTTTTCGCCCTTTGTTGATCGCATCTGTCTCGTCCATTTGAAAGACATCAGGAATATCAATTTTTTCACTAATATTTTGGGAAGACATTAATCTGTTTTCTTCTGTTTGGAAATATTTACTCAGTATGTAACTTTTATCTGATTTGTTCTCATCTATAAAATCTTTTTTTGGTGGTTCCTCATTTCCTACGCGAACTGTAATATCTTGCAAGATTTTTATTTTATTTCCAGGTCTATCACTGATGAATCTATTTTTCTCATTATGTTTTTCCCTGTCACTGCTTGAATTATCAACAGAGTCTGGGATATATTCACTGCCAGAAGTTCGTGCTTCGGAGCAGTTAGCACTGAGGGCCTCAAACCCTGAGAATGAATTGAACAAAATAATTATCAGTAGTAATAACCCAAGGACATCGATAGTTATTCGAAAATTTTATAACAGATTTCGAAAGCTTGTTGCCAGGATTGTTTCCGATGAACAACAAGCTTGAGAAAGTTGTTATAAAATTTTTGAGCATTTATCAATGTTCGAGGTTTATTCGGATAGAAAATTATTATTGTAGTAAAGAATGCAGAGCAAAACCAATTTTATTGATATTCTCGTCAGTACACAACCAAATTGTGACATTTTGAAATATCAAATATTTGAAACGTCAAAATGGAAATAAATCAATTCGTATGTATCCATGGCAATACCATAATAAAGTGGAAAAGAGCCCATGAGTAATTATCAGTGAAATTTTGTTCTGATTGTTTGTCTTCGATCAGATGACTTCAAATTAACTCTTTTTATTGGATTTCTACTTGAGCAAAAAATTTTCAGTACTAAAAGAATGACTCTGAAATAAGACCTTCATGAAAAGAATATCCAGTTTCTCAAAGTAGTATCAAGTACTACTTCAGGATAGCCAAACCATGGCACGTGTACATTTGTATGTTATGGGAAAGTCCTAAAGACAACAGACAGTAACGCACAAGGCACAATACTAATTGAGTACTGATTTTTCTATAATTTCTCAGAATTGAATATGTCAATATTTTCATATCCATTCCATACCGATAGGGTCAGAAGCAAATTCAGTTGGCATTTATATATTCCTAGAAGGCTGAGTTCTCATATTTTTGAGTTCGTTATTCGAGTATAGAAAGTGAACAAAGTGACAGCATACCATACTAATATTGTAGCATTTATCACTGATAATTTTTTAAACTTATAAAAACTGTTGCTGCTTGTGTCTTGAAGCTACAAGATTCAAACTATTTTGACTATTCTACGGAAATTTCAAATTCAGATCGAAGCTTTGCTTTGGGGCGAAAACCCCACTTCAATATTTTTTCTCTTCACATTGTTCGAGAATTCAAAACCGTATTTTGTTAAGTGATTGTTATCGTTTCCATTGTTTCTGTAACTTGAAGTAATGACTCCTATTTGTTTAGATATCACGTATTATGGATTCTGGCTGAATGCGCCGTACGGAAGCAAATGCCAAGAAATCATAGAGAGAGAGAGAGAGACATATTATGGATTCATATTCGAATCAGCTGACCCCACTATTGTACAACTGTGGGACGTACATGGTTGAATGAATGAGATAAAAGTTACCTATTTGAAGGAACAATAATGTGAGTGGTATCGGTTCGGACTTCCATTGTCTATTCTATTAACTCTTTTGAAACTTTTGCTAACAACTAAAGGATAAAAAATTGCAAAACTACAAATAGAATAAGATAATCAAATAAAAAAAAAGGTTGAAATGAATTATTTGGTCAAAAAATTAAATCAGAGGTTTGATTGCTCGAAGTAAATAATGTGACAAAAATTGAAATATCGAATATGAAATAGTAAAATAAAAATGTTAATGAAGAAATAAATGAAATAATATGAACAGATGTATACTCAACTGGAAACTTGGTTTCAACATTTGTTTATATTATTTCATTTATTTCTTCATTTACATTTTTATTCTACTATATCATATTCGATATTTCAATTTTTGTCACAACATTATTTACCTCGACCAATAAAAACTTTAATTTTATTTTTTGACAAAAAAATCCATTTCAACCCTATTGTTTGGATCTGATTACCTTATTCGATTTGTATTTTTGTAATTTTTATCCTTTCTCAGCAACAGGTTTCAATAGAGTTAATAGAATAGATAATGGAAGTCCGAACCAATACCACTAATCAAGGAACATTGTCAACCACATTCAAGCAGATAATGTGCCTATTTGATATCTCAAATATGTATTTCTTCTGGGATATTTGTATAAAATTTCGCTATACCTCTTCCATTTTCAATAATACGAATATAAATCGGAATATTCCAATTACGGACCTGTATTTGCATTGTCATTTCTGGTTGCCATTTCCATAACAACAGGTATTCCTAGACATTCCTAATCAAAAACATCACCAAGTTCCGGTCGATGAGAGATCTGTTTGAAATGCAAACCCTCCAGTTAATACAAGTACGTACGAACATTCGACATTATGTGAATATGGAAGAGAGAAGTAACATTGAAATCGAATGCTTGTATTTTCTGCAATTCAATCACTAACATCTTCCACGTTTTTCACGAAGTAGTATCAAAATTGTGGCCCACATTTTCTGGATTAACTGTTGTAATTTGCTCTTGAAATTAATTGTTGATGTTTGCTGAAGCCATTGCCGTGGGAATATTGGGGATTTTAGGGTTATAAAAGTTTGTGAGCGTATGGCGGCTAAACTATCAACCTTACGTGAATTTATCACTGACATTTTTTGTGTAGAATAAAATTTCCTGCAATTTTTGTTTGAAACTTTTTTCAAAAACAATTACCATTTTCCACTTACGAGCAAAAACCCAAAATTTTCAGTTGTTTTCAGAACTTCCTGTCAAAATGGCACCTTTATATTTTTCCATGTGGTTTATAATAGACAATTGTATACTATATCAAAAAATCAGCTTTTTCGGAAGAATGTCTATTTCAGCAGGATTTTTACTGGTCTCTACTTGTGTCCTCTTATTTCAATTCCAAAAAATGGAGATGCGGAATATTAAGTTTTCTTTTCGAATTTTTCAGAGATTTCAGTAGTAAAATTTGACTCAGAGGTCTAGATTGGGAAAATACTGTATTCTACTTTTTTGAGACCTCTTTGTCAGGAAATTGTATGTGGAGACAATGATGATGTTCTTTCGACTAGAAACATCGAAAGCTATATTTGTGATTGAAATGACTACCTAAACTTGATTAAAAAAGTACAGATCCGGATTCAAAGAAAATTATGAAGATGGAACCCAATGACGAAAACTTGGCATCAGAAATCGATTATAACAGATTTTGCTAAGGGTTCGGATATCAGGCAGAACCCAGTTCAATTGTTACCAACACGAAAATGAATCCGAAGTTTGAAAGAATATGCATATGCGACCTTCTGTTTCTTCATCACTTTTCACCGTTATACAATATTAAACTCAAAAAATATTTTCAATACGGTTTGGAGGTTATATCAATATTTTTTTAAGTGTTATATTGTCAAACGATGAAAAGTGATAAGAAAGAAACGATGTGTACTGGGCCATTGACGAATGAAAATGTATAATTCCTATCGTTTTTTTGGTGCAACAAAAATTATGAATATGCTATTCTTTCGAAATTTCAAAGGCCATAACTTCGGAACGAAAATGAAGCGCCGCGTTTCGACTTGGATTCGTTTTCATCGGCACAACATGCATAAGTTGGTACCAAAATTCAAAACTAGGTACTGCCAGATAAACGAACCTCTACCCAGATTTTCACGAAAATAGAAAAAAATAATCCATTTGGGTCATTTCACTATTATTCAAAAAGAAAGCGGTAGAGCGAAACATCGAGAACAGACAGATTCAATTCGAGAGTAATGTTCGCGATATATTGGTCCCCTCGATTGCTCAAATTTTGTATGATTCAAAATTTCAAACCTAAAATCTACATACCTGATTAAAAATACTGAGAAGTAGCACAACTGTGAATGAATATTCTTTTGAAAGGTCTAAATAAACAGTTGAGTAAAAGTTCAGTTCGTTACTTTGAAGTTCAACTTACCTCGAATAGCAGCTAATTGTTCATCTTTTGTCGTGCCTCTTGTTGATTCATGTTTCGGAAGAAAAATCAAATTATTTTCTGCCATATCAACTTCACTTTCTTTATTAATTTTGGCTAAGGCCAGTAGTTTTTTAGATCGCGTGTTCATTATGCACACTCTTTATGGCAACTCAGTTACCGAACCAAACTTCCCGTGAAAGACAAATATAAAATTGTTCTGCAACACCGCATTAACCGTTGTAGATGGCGCTAGAGTACAACCACGCCCAAGATGCCATAAGTGGAGTTGTGTATGGAACATGCGACAACTACAATTATGGCAACTTGCACACATTTTATGTTCCATTCAAAAATATTCCACAATAATCGCTATTCAGCGTAAGTTGAATCTAGAAGCGTATTAACTTAATGAAAGTTTGCTGTATTTTGAAGAAACCATGACTAATCATTAGAGGAAGTGTACAATAAACTTCAAAAAAATTGTGGCAACGCATGTAAGATGCCACAATTTCTGAAGGTGCCATAATTGACGATTATGCACACACATGTTGCCATAAATATGTAGTGACATACACACACACACACACCAGAGGTCACTCAAGGTGACATTTCAAAGAGGGCATTCAAGGTCATCTCGTTTTCAAGGTCATTAAGGTAATCTCGTTTTCAAGGACATTCAAGGTCATCTCATTGTCAAGGTCATATGAAGGTCAAACGTACCGTCAATGTCACGGCAAGGTCAAGTGGAGTGGGGGGAGGTTTCGAAATCGGCATAAATTAACTACTGATATATATAATATAATATAATATATATAATTTTATACAATTGATACCTATATACCCAGATGAATAAACGAGGTATGAAATCAGGTGATATTTCGTAAGGGCACTCCCAAAGTGGCACGCCATCAGCTAGTTCGGAACCCCGAAATTATTCTCACCTAAAATTATTACTTGTGAGTTGTGATGACGTGGTTGATATTTTCTGGCGTAGGTATTCTGCGAATTTGATCATAGTATGTTTAAAATATGCATAAGAATTACACCGAATTTCTGCAGCAGTTTTGAGTAGAGTAATCAGCTTCAAGTAATAAAAGATGGAAATTATTCTACTATCTCATGACACGTGCATAAATGTTTCCAATGAGAAGTGAAGGTTGAACTTCTTGAAGTTTATTACTTGAAACTTCTGCATAAATCTGGTGTTATTTATGAGGGCGGATTCCCTTTGCAAATAGTGCATAATTCAGTGCATAGCTCAAATAACGAAATATCACATATCTCAGTTAAAAAAAAATCACTTTGGTCTCTTAAATAATCGTTTTTCAGCCTAATAGAGCAGTAAGTATGAGAAGTGCCAGTTTCAGCTTATAGATGTGATTTTTTTTCCTAATTTGAGACGTAGATTTCTCCACGTCAAATTTTGGATGTCAAGGCAATTTCCGAAAGGAGCATGAATTTGGACCTTTGCACTAGGAAAAGGTCTCTAGTGAGAAACTTAGTGTTTTTTCTGCTTTCTAACTCTGTATTCTGGAATGAGGCGACTTGTTGGAAATGAAATTCTCTGATAATTTTAAGCAGTATATTAGCAAAAAATAAAAATAGGAACTGAACAAAAAATAGATCATTGATTCGATTAAATTGATGAACAAAAGGCATATGCAAAAAATTCAAATAAGACCAGCAAGGTCTTCTCGGTAGAAAAATGAATTATACGAAAAAGCTGCACAATCGGACAATATATACAATATATATTATCGGCCGCCCTAAGGCCCTCCATGAGATTTTGTACATTTGATAAATGCTCTAGCAGGGACATCAGATATAAAACTATGTAATATAACACTATACTTTTGTTTTTTGTTTATTCGTTCCGTTAACCAGCTGACGAACGTCAACCCTCAGAAGTCGAAACTTGTGCGAGCAATGGATCAACATGTGTTTTGATATAGGAACCCGTGGGCTAACAATTCATTCAATTCAATAACAAAATCTTTCAAATATTCAGCTAGAGGCGAAGGTTTGGAATTGCCACAGAAAACCGCTACAACAAATGGTTTTTCACCCGGTATATTTTTAATTAGTCTTATCCTATCGGCCAAAACTGTGTGCCCAATGTCTTAACTGAGCTCACAAATCTTTTTCATCACTGGATTGTTCTTCAGATTGCAATTGGAATTCGAAAGCAACATTTTTTACATCTACAGATTTTGAACAGAAATCTACATCAGAATTGATGTCGAAATCAATAAATGAATTGTCAGTAGACGATAAGAGAGTTTCAGTTGTCATTTCAAGAACATATTCATGCCTATATAACCGTAATATGTGTCTGAAACATTTCTGAGACCGATCATTTCCCATTTGAAACGTTTCATCTTTCAACTCAGACACATTCCTGAAACATGGCAGACACCAGCAATGTCCTAGGAATGTGTCATGTGAAACATTCCTGATACATAACATAACTGCATATGTTTGAATCAAAACACATATCTGAAACATTGCTTGAACAAATCATTTCAAGTGTCATCTGACACGTTTCTGAAACATAGTAGATACAGAACATTTTAAATGTATGATGCATGAGAAAAAAAGAGCTCAAAATGAATTTTGACAATTTCTAAATTGACTCTCAGTATAGCAATTGATTTATAGAAAAAATGTGAGAAGGTAGTGTGATATGCAAAAAAACAGGTAGGATTTCATCATTCTTTATTATTGATATATTTGTTATTATAATAATAACTGATGAAATATTGTCAAATATGGAGAACCGTCATTACATAATTCAAAATCCATTCAAGCAAATACATGAACTGAAACATGTTTCAACCTCAACTTCAATATTTTAGAACGAAAACACCCAGTATCCACAATTCCATTTTTAATAATCCAGGTTCATCAAATTGATACGAATACAGAATATGAGAATATAAAACAATCTCGAAATTCGCAAACTTGCACGGATGCGCGCTAGGCATTTCACCTTAGTACGGTGACCTAAGCAAACTTGCAACCTCAGCATATGAATCTCTATTAATATTGAGGGAGGTCAATATTCGGTATTCATTATTCAGAAATTCGTCAGTAATAATAATAATAATAATAATAATTTATTACACTCATAACATTACAAAAGATGTACAAGCCAGTCAAACAAGAAGAAATATATATCTATATATATATATCTATATATATATATATATATATATATATATATATATATATATATATATATATATATATTATGAACTAAGTGTGGTTAGCGATAATTCTGAGCCAAGTATTCCTCAATAGAGTATGGCTCAAGCTCACAGAGTAGTTTGATGAGTGGTTTCTTCACTGAATCAAAGTCCGGTGACGATTTCAAGGGAGAAGGTAAATGATTGAAAAATCTAATGCACGAGAGGAGAGCACCTCTCTCTACTAAGGATAGTCTGTGCAATGGTACATTATAGTTGATGTTATGTATAGTGTTATGGAAGTGCTGTATTCTATATTCAGTGAAGTAATGACTGTTGCGAAAGACAAACTTGATACATTCAAATATATATATAATGTTGGAATGGTGAGCAACCCTAGTGGTTTGAAGTGGTTTCTGCATGAATCTAAGTATTTGAGACCCGTCATAATACGGGGGGCCCTTTTTTGAATTATAAATACTCTGTCTGAATCACTACAGCCGCCCCAAAGGATAATACCGTAGCGCGAATAATAATAATAATAATCGCTTTTATTGATAATAAGTATAAAAATAAATACATGTAGTATATACATATAATATATAATAGGGTTGCTATTATCAAAAGGCAGAGTTAGCGTTTACCCGTGTGTGAAACGGATAAGTACTTTCTTACACTCAACCAGAGAGGTAAAGGAAATAATCGACAAACTACATGATCATCAAGAATTAGAAAAATAATTGGAGCAAAAGTTGGAGTAATAGAATGTTTTAACCATATTGTGATTTCCGTGTTTAGCTAAAACTCTTATGCCATAGCAAGTCTGGTTCAGCTTTGAGCATAGATGATCAATATGGTAGTTGAACTTTAATGTTTCGTCAATGATAATTCCTAACAATTTTACGTGATCAGAGAATTCGATTTTATGTTGATTGAGCATAGTGTAGTCTGGTGTGGCATATGCTTGATTAACTTTAAATAATATCATATTAGTTTTATCAGGATTTACGACGAGCCTAGAGTTCGAGAACCAATTTTCAGTGTCTATCATTAGAGAGTTTGCGTTAGACATGAGTTCAGAGAAATTGTAAGCCTTTAGCAGTAGTGTACTGTCATCAGCATAGTTGATAATAGTTTTATCTTGATCGGCCAGTGATGCGAAATCGTTCAAGTATATAATGAAAATTAATGGCCCTAGGACACTGCCCTGCGGGACACCCATGGACGCGTGCAAAGCACTCGACTGCATATAGTTACCACTCTCATCTCTTAGTTTCACAGCATGTTTCCTTCCTTCGATAAAAGATTTGAACCAGTTTAAAGCAGTACCACGAATACCATAGGGTTCAAGTTTGATGAGGAATATTTTGAAGTCAATGCAATCAAATGCCCTGGACAGGTCCAGGAAAATTCCACAGGCAATATCTCCCTTATCGAGAGAGTTGTATATGAAGTTGGTAAGTTCGAATAGTGCAGTTTCAATGCTCTTGCCACCTATAAACCCGTGTTGGCTCATATTAAAAAGGTTGTGATTTTGGAAAAAACTTACGACTTGCTTAGCAATGACTAGTTAAAAAAGTTTTGAGAAAGTGCTTGGTAGGCTAATATGCCTATAATTGTCAAGGGACTCTGGGTCACCTTTCTTCAGGCACGGCTTTATTGAAGCAAACTTCAGGTTTTCCGGAAATACACCTAATTGGAGAGATGCATTTATGATATGACAAAGGTGGTCAGCAATGCATACAAAACACCTTTTGAGTAGGAAGGTGGATACTTCATCATAACCGGAGCTTTTTCTGGCCTCCATTTCATTCATCAATTCGTGGAGTTCCTGTATCGTTATTGGGGCAAAGGTGAAGCTTGTATCATTATAGGGTATTTCACATTTAAACTCATACTGTATCGGCAGTTTTTCTGCAGTCAGGTTGACTGCTTTTTTATTGAAGAGGATATTGAATGAATCTGCACCCTCAATTATATTATCGAAAGTTGGTTCGCTATTTTCATTAATATCCTTTTTATTTTAACGACCAGAAAGCTCACTGATAATTTGCCATGATTTGTTTTCGATTTGTTTTTTGATGAGGCTAGTCTCTGTTCATAGTATTCATTTCTATTTGTCCTCAGTAAATCCTTGTTTTTGCTTTGTGCCGTCCTGAAGAGACTCTTATACTGTGGAAAATCCAGAGAGAGCATTTGATACATTAAAATTTCATTTTTACTTGCCAGTAGATCGGGACTTTGAAAGATAAAATCGTTTTTCCTCTCAGTGACTTTCTTCAGAGGGAAGTGTTTATTAAAGTATTGTAGAAAAGTGTTTATAAATATATTATACTATACTAAGAGTCAGCCGAAACCTCACTATATAAACTTTCGATATGTTCATCAAGCAAGTCAGTACAGAAACCATCAATAGCATCGTTTGAGAAAAACCTTATCTCATTATAGGTTGCCCTGGCTTTACATGGGGTATTAAATGTCAAGACTTGTGCATTATGATCAGATATACATGTTTGGAAATTATCTATTGAAAATGTATTCAAAGAATTTGTTAATATATTGTCGAGACATGTTTTACTGACAGGGCGGGTCACTTCCTTGATAGTAGGAAGTGCATTATAAGATTCCAATACATCAGTGAACTCTTTTGAGGCTTTAGATGGTACAAGTAAATCGATATTGAAGTCTCCAGTTATATAAAAGTCTAGTTCATCATTTGATAGAACATCTAGAACTTTCGTTAATTTGAAAAAAAATACATCCAAATCGCTGTCGGGTGACCGATACATACAGACAACGCGGAATTTATGTTTATTAAGTGAGAGTTCGGCAGCACAACACTCAAAAGTTCTGCATTCGGAGAGGTCGTTCAGTACATTAAGAGTTTTGAATTTGAAGTTGACATCACAGTATATACTCACACCACCACCTTTCTGATCCGGGGGCGGCAATACTGAGAAACAAGTGTGAGATTGGAGATTCACTAAGGAGATATCAGGAGAATTTTGTTCTGAATGATTCCTTCCCTTAGTAGTCTTAGGTGTGGGGTTGTTCAAAAATCCTCGCTGCGTCTCTGATACCCATTATATTTTCTAAAATCGAAACGTTTGTATGCCACACTTCTAGGCCAGGTTGAAGGTTTATAAATTTTATCCTTGATACTAAAATTGATGCCAAACATGAAACATTTGCTTTGGGATTCCTCTGTGGGGAGTTCTTTGATCACTATATCGGCATTCTTGAATGCATCTTGCCCTTTTATGTAATTGGAGATTTTTTCCTCCGTGATGTGACGTTTTATACGATACAGATAGATCCATGCCTTTCTTTCCACGCCAAAATCGTCATTTGTTGCTTTTTCTCCGAGGACTGTTTTTGTAGGTTTTCTTCTTCTGTGAGATACAGTCATATAACCTCCATCGGGATGTGGAGTGTCGCTGCTATTATAAATCAGTTGGTTCATCATCTCGAGTTGAGCAGTTGCAATGTCCTTCATACCCGATGACTCGGGCTGTATATTCTGGTGAATATTTTGTGGAGAGGGCAACCCTGTATAATTTGCCACGCTGGCTGCAATGTTTGCTGAATCGCCGGATTGTTTTTGTAGAGTTTGGCTGTACGGTTTTTTGTAAGCAGCCTTATCAGGAGCCTTTTTGTTAGAATCACTTTTTATCAGTTGATCAATTTTCTGCTGGAGGAGCTCATTGTTTCGTTTAAGCAACTTGTTATTATCAAGAAGGAGGTTATATTTCTCATCCTTTTCGCGAAGTAATCTCTTCAATAGTTGTTTTTCGGTGTTTAGATTTTCAGCTGTGACTGTTTCTGGGACTGTCACGCCGATTGTTTCTTGGCTGTTCACCCTGTTTGTGCATTCCCAGCACCTAATTCTGGTGTCACATATTTTCGCACACTGAAGTTTCCTGCTAGCTGCACATGAATGGTGAAACAGATTTCCACATACAACACAACACATAATTTTGGATCCCTTCTTTGGACAGCACTTAAATAATTTTTCTTTAAACGTATCTTTACTCATTACACATACTACATCCACTGGTCTATCATCAGAGGACGCCATGTTGATCTTCAGTATTCATTGATCACTCTTCAGAGACGGTCTCTAGAGCATTTTTCCGGAATGCAGCACATCTCCTTATCTACGATCCTGCTAGGAAGCACTATAATGTGAGTTTTAGAGTTTCTTTATATTTTTTCAACTATTCGAAGTATTTTCTCTTCATTTTTTTATGATAAACATTCAATTGAGTTTTGAAATGAGTCGTTTTCATTATTTTGGATGAATGACAGTTGGGTGAAACAGCAAAAAATCCTCTTAACGCAAGCCAAGCGAGTACTAAGTTGCGACAATATATACAACTGGCTTGCTGCTTATCATTTTATTTCCCTTTTGAAACGAAGGGCTGCTTGGCGGAATCATGTTGCGGTAAATCTTTCGAAGTCACTATCCGCCATTGAAGAAAACCTTTTTCGGGCTGCATCTACAAAATATGTTAAATTTTATCATGACTCTGAAAAATATTGCTATGTGACACTAGTGCAGAAAAGACTATTGAATCATTTCATTGAATTAAAAGTTGCAAAATGAGTATTTTTTGCACTAGATGTGGACATTATGTGCAAAAATATGGCATTCAGTCCAAAGAACTATTATAAAATCAAAGTGTGATTTATTTCTTTTTTCATTTATTTATAGAAATACTGTTGGTAGCAAAATTATTGATTTCAATTGATCCAAATTCCAAGAATCCTCTCTAGTTAGAGCATCTGTCAGAAGTATCAATGTGAAATCTATATAGTTTGCATTTTGTGGAATTGTGTCAAGACTTCGTTAAATCATTAATAGAACAAACGACTTACCTGTAGGAAGTTCGTTCTATATTATATGAGATATACTCGTCCAATTAGAATACACACGTAGTCACACAATCGTGGCTTTGTCGAGCACAATTTCTTTAAAGATCTGACTAAGCAAAAAAGGAATAGACCACTTCTCATCGCTGGCCGACGGTACGTACCCATGAATCATTACACTGAATGATAAATTAAAAAATAGATATATTAGTTTACGGGAGTGGTAGGGTGGGATTCTAATTGGACGAGTATATCTCATATAATATAGAACGAACTTCCTACAGGTAAGTCGTTTGTTCTATTAATTATATTTCGATATACTCGTCCAATTAGAATACACACGTAGTTATTTAAAGATCTGATATAGATATTTCATTTATTTATCAATTTTCAACTACAGTCATTATTATCTTATAATAACATCGCTGTCGTAATAACAAGAACATGTAAGATTTTTTTTTTTTACCTTGTGGTTAACAACATATCATTATATTTTCAACCAATCTACATGAGAACAAGGAGAAACACAAAAAAAACAATTACTTTAATTAAATTAGAAACTATATATTCTACAAGATTACAGTCGTCTACAAGAGGACGATTGTAAAATCTAGCAAATACTTCTGATCTTTTCGTCCACCCAGCTGAATTTTTTATTGAATCAATGTTCATTCCTGCTCTATAAGCCGCGGATGTAGAAGCATGCCTAGTACTATGGCTTTTAAATATTGAAATATTTATTCCGCTTGATATCATGACATCCTTAATCCAGCGGCTTAATGATTGAGTCGAGGCTTTATGAAAGGGTTTTCGATAGGTTAAGATCAAATATTCTTCCTTATTTCTTATTGCCTTAGAAACCTCTAAATACTTGACTAAAGTCTTAGCCACACATAAGTCCGGATGATTTTCGAAAAAATTTAATTTCAATATAGGTTGTACCCGAATGAATCTTGACGTTTTCAACATATCCGTGAATGTAATTTCCACACCATTGTCACTAATTTTAATATTCTTCTCCATAATTTTGGAAATCGTCTGAGTTCTTTGTCCTGACGCTAATATCAACTAACTTTTTAACCAATTTTTCTAATGATAAATCTTCCAAAGGATACCATTTTTTGATGTAATTCAAAACATGAACTGGATCCCACGTTTTGTTGTACCTTGGAAAACTCGGTCGTTCTCGAAATGCTCCCTTCAAAAAACGTTTTATAACATTTCATCACTATTAGAAATATCTAATATAAACGCTAATGCGGACTTATGTGTGTTTAACGTAGCATAGGAAACATTCTTTGAAAATATTTCTTTCAAAAAAGAAATTATGTTACCAACACTTACGGAATACACATCTGTGTTTTTTCTTTTACAATATAACCACCACTTACTAAGTGTTCCACAATATTGACGCAGGGTGGAGTTACTGATTGATTTGATCAAAATTGGAAGAGCCTCCTCAGGAATCCCTTTCGTTATAAACGATCCCCGGATAATCTCGATACCACTAGGGGGATGTTCCTCCACAAGGGGTGGCTGGTGCTAAAGGGCGATAAAAGTAAATTTTCAAAAGGTTCAAAAATTATTGGCTCTACTATACAAAATTTTATAAATAAAGAAAACCATGGCTGATTAGGCCAGTAGGGAACGACCAAAATACCTACTGCCTTATCCTCTATAATTTTTTTGAGAGTGCGTCCAATTATCCGAAAAGGTGGAAATGCATAAAAAAATAATGATGAATCCCATGTAAAGGTAAATGCATTTGACGTCAGAGCTCCCGGGTCTCGCATCCAGGAAACATAAGTATCACATTTCTTGTTTAATCTCGAAGCAAAGAGATCTATGTTTGGTTTACCAAATTTTGACACAATCTTTAAATATATTTCGTCATTTAATGAATATTCCGATTCTATTGATATAAATAATTCTTGATTGTTCATCTGCCACCACGTTTTCTTTCGAAGCAATATAAGATGCGTATAACATTATGTTGCGTTTCTCACACCAAGTCCAAATATCTCTGCTGATTTTATTTAACAAGTGATAGCGAATACCTCCCATCTTATTAATGTATGCTATAGCTGTTTTATTATCAACACGCAAAAGAATGTTGCAGTTTTTTGCTTCTGATGGAAAACATTGTAGGGCATAAAAAACTGCTAATAATTCGAGAGAGTTTATGTGATACTTTGCTTCCTGTCTACTCCATAATCCCCGGGAGACCTTATCCTTATATGACGCCCCCCACCCCGTTTTTGACGAATCAGTGTAAATTTCATGATCATATTTCTGACATTCAATTGAATTGAGAGACTGTATTATATGTTGCTTCCACCACAATAGGTCATTACGAGAAATATTTGAAATTTGCATTGTTGAATCATAACAGCCATTCGAATGTTTGAGTGCTAGATATTTCTCACGTTCCAATATTTTCATGTGAAACCAGCCATATTGGACCGCTGGACAAACTGCGCTTAAAGTCCCAATGAGTTTTGAAAAATCCCTAATTTTACAGCTTTTCTTAAAGTAAAATTTATTCATCATGTTCATTATGGATTCTTTTTTATTGTCTGGTGCATACATAGTCATATCAGAACTGTTATATATGAATCCCAAATATTCACTGTGAAGGAATCAAACGAGACTTTTCAAAATTTATTATGAATCCAAGTCGATGTAAAGTTTTCAAAACACTAGTTACATTATTTTCGACCTCTACATAAGAGCTCCCAAGTAATAAAATGTCATCTAAATAAATGAGGCATAACATCCCCTGTTTCCTGAAATGATGAAATATAGGTTTAAGAAGTTTCGTAAACATATACGGGGCTGTTGCCAAGCCCATAGCCAAACAATTAAATTGATAAAGTTGTTCCTTAAATTGAAAACGAAGAAATTTTTTATGGTTTGCATATATGGGTATCATATAATACGCATCTTTCAAATCAATTTTAGCCATGAAGCAGTTCTTTGTAATTAAATCTTTTACACTTTTATAATTGTCTAACTTGAAATGAGGTGGTAATATAAATCGGTTTAAGCCTTTAAGATTGAGGATGAACCTATCGGTTCCGTTAGCTTTGGGAACCAGGAAAAAAATCGAAAGAAACTGACCATTTGATGGCCTACACTCACTTATAATACCTTTTTTCAGTAAGTCTGAGATAACAGGTATTAATTTTGTCATTTCACATTTTTGTAACTGTGGACTCGAATACGCATATTGAAAAGGCTTTTGAATAAATGGAATTTTGTAGCCAGTAATCCAAGACAATATGTTTTGATCCGTAGTGAAAAAATGCCAAGCATTGGTATAAAACTTTAACCTGCCACCGTAAGTGTTAGTACATACCGCTATTTCACATTGTTGCGTTTGTTGTAAGGTTTGTACGACTGTCTGAATTCCCGTTCCTCCTTCTGTGGCCTCTCTTTCATTTTTCCCTTGACATACTTGCGCTGGTAGTTCAAAGAAGCGCTTCTGCTTGGAGTTCTTTGAAAAGAGGAGCTAGATGCCGGTGGAAAAGGTTTTGAGATGGAAAAGGTAGTTTTCATTTCCCTACCGGTCTTCAACTGGGTTTTAACTTCTCGGAATTTTTCGGCCACATAGAAACTCATCTGGTTTGCTTTCCTTAACGATTTTTCGGACTGTTGAATTCAGATTAGTTTCCACATGATATATTCTATTGGTGGAAAGCATATTGAAAACACCACACATGTTTTTGCCTGCGTCCACTATAGACGGCAAAAGCTGACATTGTGTGTCTGTAATAGGGCATTCGTCTCGTTTCAAAATAGCATCAATGCATTTTGCTAAAGCCGAAAGAGCTGAGCCGACCTGTCCTTGAATAGAAGAGAGATATTTATCTCCTTTTCGACCTTGCTCTGCCAATGAAGATTCCAATTCAGGGTTTGATAAAGGTGCCCTTGAATAAGGAATATTCCTAGGAATGGGATATTTCTTTTCAGAAACGTCCTTGTCACTTCTCTCAACCCCTAGGGTGAGATATTTGCTCCAACGATCCGCAAGAGCCTGATGTACTTCATTACCATAACTTGAATCGTTACCGGATGGCTCTTCTCCTAACAACTTCAAAATTTCGGAGTTTTGCTCTTGGTCTCCTGGCTGACTATTTGTTGTCCCAACCTGGTCACTGGGTACACTGGGTACTGTCATTTGTGGGGTTTCATGTTCAGAACCATTTGACGACTCTGAAGTAGAAGTCGTAATGGAATCACCTGAAAAAATAACGAATGGTATTACCCGAAAAAAGACGAGAAAAGGCATGTCGTCACTCATTTCGGAACCACCCTGTAGGCATTGAGACTATGTGTACGTATTGGAATTATCTGAACAATGTGAAACAATTGTCAGAACCAACCGGGTGGAATTACCCAAACTATGATATAAAACAAAACAAAAAACATGTTTGGAACCAGTCGTTCGTATTGCCTGTATATGATATCAATATATATTGATATTGGAATTATCTGAACAATATAAAATGTTTCAGAACCAACCAAATGGAATTACCCCCATGGGAACCAGTTATTTGCTTACTTGATATTATGCGTTGTCGCCGGCGGCTTGGTTTACGTTCGAGGTTCGCCAACTTCTTCCGTAACTTTCTTCTTTTCCTATCTAAGTCACTAACATCACTGTCTGCACTAGATACCTTACACCTTTTAGGCATTTTTCACAAAATAAAAAAAAAGACAAAAATGAAATGAAGAGCGGGAATATACGTACTGTCTCGACAAAGCACAAAAGTGTATTGATTCATGGGTAGGTACCGTCGGCCAGCGATAAGAAGTGGTCTATTCCTTTTTTGCTTAGTCAGATCTTTAAAGAAATTGTGCTCGACAAAGCCACGATTGTGTGACTACGTGTGTATTCTAATTGGACGAGTATATCGAAATATAATTTATCAATATTCTTCCTTTTTCTATCTGCAAATGAACAACTCTCCTCAAATGGTCTGTTTGTTTCAAAAAGTCTTCGTCTATCCATATTTGTAACATGAGTGAAATAGCTGTAAATTAAAATGCAATTCATGAAAATATGATTAGAATAACAAATAGATACGTAGATATAGGTCCAATATTGGTTCATGGAAATTTCAATCCACAAAAGTATGGCAGTGAAGAATTGTCTGAAAATAATTCCACAATTAAATACCTGGGCCATCAAATTAGTTGCACTGTCTAGAGATATATCATGTTCTTAGTGTATAACACAAACATTATTGAATTGCCACTGTCGCGCCACCGGATCCATAAGGGTTGGTTTGATGTTATTTCGAGCGGTCGATATTAGGTTTAACCGAAGTTAAACTTTATGGATCAGCACGGACAGATTTTAACTTGGGTTGAGTTCGTGTTCTCTTGGATGGGAACAAATTGGTTGTTGATATATTATATAATTCAAATCCCATATGTACATTCAGACAATGTTATAAACACAACAGGAAACATGCATTACATGAGTTTCAATTGAGACATAAGATTCATAGGAGACACCCGGTATATCCGACATTAATCACGAAATGTTACGATCATCTTGCAGAGTCATCAATAATATTATCATTATAACTTACACATTGTTCTCTGCGATACAGGCACCTCGGACTTTTAGCAATTGGATTTGGTCTCGAAAAAAAACTACAGCATGATTTTCTGCACAAACTGACGTTGAAAAAATTCAATGAAGTAATTGATAATGATGGACTAGAGCTTTCTGTCACCCGAGTTGTTCACAACAGGTCCAGAAAACTCTCCTCAAGGCTTCTGCTCTCAACACCCGAGTTTTTCACAACAGGTGTTGAAACTCAGAGCACTCAAAAATAAAATACCGGTAATATCAAGTACAAGCTTTCCGATACCCGAGTTATCCACAACAGGCCCCGAAAAGCGTTCCTTACGGTTATTGACCTCAACGCCCGAGTTTTTCACAACAGGCGCTGAAAATCAAAACGTTCAACAAAATATTAACGGAAATTCCCAAAATAATAATAATAATGAGAGTACGAGTTCTTCGATACCCGAGTTATTCACAACTGGTACCAAAAAAATACACTCCTCAGGGTTTTTGCTCTCAACACCCGAGTTTTCACAACAGGTGATGCGAAACGGTCCACCCTCTACCAGTCCTAATATTTTCGGATATGCAAAACTAAATCAGAACTGAGCGTATTGAATAAAAGTAACGAAAATAACTACCTTGGTTGAAAGTCTACCTGGTTCACTCTTACCACCCACTTACAAGAAGTTACCAGTACGGTCCTGGCTGAGCGGTTGGCTGGCGGAACGACTGAACAGCTGCTCGGTACTCTCTCCAGTTAGCTCCCTGCTTGTCACTTTCTTGACCGCGACTGCAGAACTGCCGTTGAGACGATTCAAATTTCTGCTTTCGTAGTCCTCCGCTACAGTCACGATATCCAAGCGTAAGTGGTTCCCTCTAGCGGTACTCTCACTAACTACTCGGGTCGCAGATATCTGGTGTTGTCGGAGATTCCGAGATTCCAGTGTCGTGCGCGATAATTTTTATTAGGTGATAAGAGTAAACCGAGAGTGCTTTATATATTGAACATTGGTGACTTCGTCACACACCCTTCCCACTTCGGGAAAAAAAAAGAATCTTACTAACATACTTGGCACCGATGGAAGGAAATTCGTAACGCTCTTTCTACGCTCCTGTCACTTTGGCGCCCTGGTCAAGGTTCTTCTCGGGCGCCACCCTCTGTTTAACGTGGGAAGGACACTGCTTCGGGCAGCTTCAGTGGAGTAAACGAATTCCAGGGGTCAAATAAAGGTTTTATAAAGATGAAAGTTTCATTTCTTTCCTCCTACTTGAAAGAGAGCTGCTGCTAAGCTTTTATAATTAAAAACACTTATATACACCAAGACTAGATTTATTTAGGGGATACGGTTAATGAGCACAAAAAAGCAATCATTCGGTCAAGCAAGCAAACAAGCAGGTAAGCAAGCAATCGGGCTAGGCTCTACGGTATAAGTCAAAGCTCTACGGTGGTACGACTCTCAACCAGTATAAATAGTTAGTGAAGTGGCCTTTATTATTGTCAGCTCAGTTCCGTTTAAAACATACGCCTTTATATGCATGTCCCAAATATTATTAATTCACAGTACAAACTTATTACACCCACGATAATCACCGATGGGCGTAAAAAGTGTTCCTGGAGGAAATACACCTATCAACACTTACGGTAAACACCGATTAGTTCTAACAGCAGTATCCCCCAACGGTCAAATAATAAAAAATAAATGAAAGCAAACAACTCGTAGTACAGACTTCTCACACCCACGGTAAACACCGATGGGCGCAAAAAGCGTTCCTAGAGAAGAACACCTACCAGTACTCACGGTGAGCACCTATAGATACTGGCAGCAGTCCCCCCTACAGTAGGCCAATATTTTACGGAAAATGTATAGAAAACAGAGTACAGACTTCTCACACCCACGGTGACCACCGATGGGCGCAAAAAGCGTTCCTAGAGGAAAACACCTGCCAGTACTTACGGTAAGCACCTATAGATACTGACAGCAGTCCCCCTTACAGTAGGCAAATATTTTACGGAAAAAGTACAAAAATAAAGTACAGACTTCTCACACCCACGGTGACCACCGATGGGCGCAAAAAGCGTTCCTAGAGGAGAACACCTACCAGTACTTACGGTGAGCACCTATAGATACTGGCAGCAGTCCCCCCTAACGGTCAATAGATATGTGAGGAAAGCAAACAATTCAAATTATCGGTTTGACGGAAAATCGGAACTGATGCTGATAACCAAATGAATAATTAATGAAAAGAAAGCACTAGGTTGAAAATCTACCTGGTTTATTGTTACCACCTATTACTCTTACACTACGGCTCTGTCTCGGCACTCCCTTCGCTCTGGACGGCTGGCTGAACGGCTGGCTGGTCTGCTGACTGGGCTGCTGGCTGGGCTGTTGGCTGGGCGGCTGCTCGGTCTCGAACTGAATGTTACACCTCGCTCTCGTGTATATCTATTCTCGCGTCCCCACCTCCATTGCGCGGTCGTGTGTCGCGCCGTTGCTGGAGTGGCGTATGGTCATATGTGTCACGTACTGATGATTCGAGGTGAAGTTTTTTGTAACTGGATGTCTATACCAGCAAGGCGTTCCGGACTAGTCCGGGTTCCAGTGTTTACGGGAGGGATTCATTGATCGAATGGAGACGGCGGTATTTTTCTGAGTATAATCCCGAAAGAATGGTATTTTTATGTTCATTAATAACTAATTTGCAAGTGAAGTGGTTTCAATACCGGACTTAGCATATATTTACCCTAGTTACTGCATAGTAATATTCAGGAAAAATTGTAACTTTGTTACACACCGCTCTCATTTCGGTAAAAAAAATTATATTTATTTATATATATATATATATATATATATATATATATATTTTTTTTTTTCTTCAAATTACCCTGCAAAACCTAAATCAGGCGCCAGCTTTCCTCCTTGGTCGAACCCTTTATTGACAAAGCTGGTACACCTACGCTGCTCCATTCCAAAACACAGTATGTGAAAATAATGGAATTGTGAGGGAAACGAGATTTAGTGTTTTTGTTTGGCCCTGAGACGTATTTAATCCTATATTTTTGATTTTTCGGGTACGTGTTACAGTTCGTCGTATAATTTTTTATACATACTCAAATTGTGCGTATTTTTAGTTATAGCTATAGATTTTTCACATGCTTGGTTTTGGCATCGAATATGACACATTTTTTTTTATTTCAAAACAGAGTATCTACATCAAAAATTAAATAAATAACAGTTTAGTATATGTAGGTAGTAACATGTTACTGAATTCAAGGTAACAAAACACTATAATTATATCCAACGTTTATTAGTTTAGAAATACAATGGTTGGTTAAAATGTCTTACAGGTAGTGAACAAATATTTTTAATCAAAAAAACTACTACATACTATCATCTAAATTGGTGTTATCATACTCCTCGACCAAATCTGGAGCAGAATCGCTTTCATGAAGATTTTTCCAAAACTTCAACCTGTTTATCGGCATTAACGGTCCCAATACTCTTATGATTTCGTTTTTCTTTGATGTCAGTATTCCACGTACTGGTAGAACTTCTGGAATATTCTGAAAATTGAATTTCTTCTGCAAAAAGTCTAGAGATATATACTCTTCTTGGTCGAAATCAGTTTTATAATCCAAGCTTCTTTTCCCTTTCTTGAAGCATACTTCAACTATAGGATTCAACAAAAAACCTCTCAAGGAATCGGATTCTTTGGCATTTTTGCGGACTTGCCTTCTCTTCTTTTCCCACTTGTGGAAAACATTAACATCTAGAACTTGAAGACCTTATCTGGAAGACATTACCGCCTCTGTGAGATCATTGTAATCATATCTATTACCAATCTTGTTAATTTTGGTTTCGATATTCCCGTGAATGCCATCGGCGCTCATATGAGTGTGACCCTTTGTGAGTTAACGGAAAGTCACACAATCAGGTCCGTTTTCTTGATTTACCAACCAAACTTATGATGTATAAAGTATCCAATTTTTATTCTGTCCTGTACAATTATCTGACCAAATAATGAACTCTTTGACATCTCGTTCTTCCTCGAAAACTCTAAAAATGGCATCAACAATATGGTTACCATCACGTCCTGCCAAACCTTCATGCCACATGGAGCAATAATTTTTGAACGAAGACTTCTTTTTTAACGAAGCAAATGTCAAATTGAATGCTGCGAGGCGGCTTAAAAAATGACTATCTTTTACGGAGGGCATGTTAGGAATTGAGATGACCTTTTGCAAATCCATTGAATATACTCTGACGTTTTGATTGTCAGGTATCATAGCATCTTCGTGGTATTTGACAGTAGCTTTTTTAGCTTTATTTTTGTGAGTATTCCATTCCTCATCATTTACAAAAGTCAGTTCTTCAACATCATTGGCTTGTGACTTATTCTTGTAAGTTTCGCATTCTACACAGACGTCAGATTTGGGCATGCATAAAGAAATATGCATTAATTTTATGATCTTCCTGTAAAGTTCAATTTTACAGTAACCGGGATGTTCACGTTCAAAATCATCAAACATGGATTGTACTGTTAAGTCTCTTGATAAATATCTCATATTAGTTGCATTGTGACGTCGATAGTGAGTAATACAAGGCTTGAATTTGTTGATGTGATTCATGATGATGGTTCTTTCTCGTTTTCTCTTATAATTTCCTGTGGTACCCCTATTTTCTCTTACAGCTGCCAGCAAAGGAATTTTTTTCATCGCGGTGCATAATTCCGTAATAACCGAATCGTTGGAATATCCAAGGGTATTCAGAAAAAACTTGCGACAAACGCATCTACTTTTATCTTCTTTTGGAAAGAAAAATTTTCGACTTTCGTTTTTTGCGAAGCCTTTGCCAGGTTGAGCTTGGACAGTTCTTCTCAATACAGGCACCATTTGGACATTTTTAGCCAACCATTTACGGCGTGAGCTGTAATCCAACAACCAGTATTCTTCCCAAATCCGAAATCGTTCTTCTTCAGAGAATGTGGAACCACATTTTTTAGTACATTTTTCCGTACATGAAGGTTTCATTGGATGCTTTTCTTTGTCGCGGGCAACTTTTTCATTTTTCGTTAACCGTTTATATTTTCGGTTTTCTTTTTGTCGTCTTTTAATGGGAGGCTGTAAGCTAGTTGAAGTGGATGCTGTTTCATTAACTGGGTTATCCATTTGAGGTAAGTCGTTGATTGTTTCTTCCACAGACTCCAATGAACTGTCAAGACTCCGTAATCTATTATTGGAATTGTTGTTGGTTTCAGGATCAAAATCGGGATCGGCAATACTAGCGTCACTAAAGTTGGTAACACTCATCTCTTCATCCAGGTCATAATTTTCCAATATACTCTCTTTCTGTCTGAAAAACAATAAACTACAATTAAATTTGAAAAAAAAAAACGAGATTAATATGATAATACGTTTATTATTATTATTATTGTGTTAACGTAGCACTACTTCACACTATGTTATAGAAATATATATCTGAATATTATTATTGAACCATATTTAAATTTACTTTAAATGACCATACGTGACCAAAAATTGAGGTTATGAAATTGTTTCTAAAAAATAAATGAATTTCAAGTAATTTAGCTCAACTTACTGCTTATCCAAGCACATGTCCACCATCAATCTTCCACGATTCATAATTATTACTCGTTTGTTTCACTACGAATTTCAGAACAAACGGAAGAACAGAACTACGCAGCACACAACATGCATAAAACCACTCGGCTTCGCAGGATAATAACAACTGACACAACACTACATCTTAAAAATGGTAAACACCGAAACGTTTGAATTTTTTATCCAGCCTTGAATTCTCAAAACATAGTAACTGTTCATATACTGTGTTTACTATTTGCTGACCGACGTAATCTTATATCTGTCAAATTGCCAAAACGGAGCATCTGGTATATACTGTGTTTTGGTCAGGAAAAAGCATATACTATGTTTTGAAATGTGAAACGGGGAAAATTTGTGCAGATACTAGGTTATGGGTATGTGATAACTCTGAATCTATTGCAGCTATCAGCAAACAGGCCAGGTTGAAAGATGCGTCCAAACACAGTATATCCAAATATATAGAAATATCAATTTCTGAAAAATGTTGGTTACTGTGTTTTGGAATGGAGCAGCCGACCTGTCACAAAAAGAAAATACCAATAAAAAAAATTCAATCCTTCTCGGTCTAATATTGAGAACGACCAGAAAAAAAAACATCCTACTGCGGAGTTAGTTCTCATCCTAACTATGGATGGGGTGTGTACAACCACATTCACGGCATTTTACATGGTGTTGAGGGTGAGGACACTGGCAGCCACGGCACGGTTGCATTTCCATAGAGGATGTTGCAATCCAGTATTCCTGCCGGGTACAAGAACAATCGCGGGACATGGCTCCCACTAAACCGCATCGGGAACAAAACAAGACCGTACGTCTTTCACGACATTCTTTTCGGAAATGTCCGGGCTGTCCACATCTCCAACAGAGTTCCTTCCCAATTTGGAGATATACCGGTCTTGGTTGCGGTGGTGCTAGTTCACACTGACGGGCTGGATTGGACGGTGACCAGAAACTGCGTTGAAAGGGTCTTCCTCCGGATGTTCCAGGAAGTATAGGTGTGTCGGGCCATCTTCGGTCTGCGGTGTGGTAGCAGTTCTTCTCGGTGGAGTCACTGGCGTCACCTCGGCGTCTCGTTTCTGTGGGGTCTCACCCTCTTCGACCGTGCTGGACTGATCGGGTGGGTTCGAAACCATTTCGACCGACTCTCCCGTAGCCTCCAAAGGCTCTTTCCCGGTGTCTTGTTTCGGCAAGGGATCAACACTTCCGGTCGTGCCGGACTGGTCGGGTGGGTACGAAACAATCTCGAATGATTCCTCTGTGTCTTGCATAGCGTCCAGGAGTTCGGCGATGATTCCTTCCATCGCGCATCGGTGCGGATTGTTCCAATTCAAAGTCAATTGTATCCATCTCGGATAGTCTTGGTTACCTACGTCCAAAAATCGTAATTGATTAAAGAAAACAATTTTATTTTATATCGTATACTTGACGGAAGAATAAACGGAAATTCTTTTTAATACAACATAGATATACCTATATATGAAAAAAAATGAAAAGGGATTGAATAACTGAACAACAAAAACAAATAGCAGCCGGAAGGTTATCGAGGTAAATATATACGGATGCTCAGCCCCGAACTGCTGATGATGCGATAATGCATCCGCCTTTCATGGCCCGGCGGTCGGAGGGCACGCAGGGCCTGCAGAAGCTCTTCACTCCATTCGGACCTTGGACAGGCGGTAACGGCGTTGAAGAGCTCGTCGTTGGTCCACTGTCTGCCACCCAAGGACTTCTGGGGTGTACTTGAGGGGGGTGCGGTATTGGGGAGTGATATTTTTGGTGATACAGGGGTGGTTAGGGACATTGCCGGAGTTGTAGGGGTGAGAACTGAAGGTGGAGGTGATGTAGGGAGAGCTGGCGGGAGGGTAGGGTTAAATGGTTCTGGTATGGAGATGTTTGTGTGGGCGGGGTCGGAGGGTGACTCGTGCTGGTTGTGTCGGTGGGTGCTGTTGGAGTGGGGCGAAGGTAGAGGTGGGGGAGGGTTAGATGATGGAAGGGTAGTGTTGGCAGATTTAGGGGTGGTTAAGCTGAGTGGGGTAATGGCAGGCCGTATCGATCCGGGGGGTAAAGGAATATCTTTAACCATGAGAATGGGGGCTGGAGGTCGACGCGACTGAAGGCTCAGCGGGGCTGGCTTTGTCGGAATTCTTGCTGGTGGCCGAGTACTATGCCGCGGTTTCGAACGCCGTGCTGTTAGCTCCCGGGCCAGGATCTGGCACGCTTTTAGGCGTTTTCCCATACCACTGGCTTTACGGGTGGCATCACTGGCTAGTGAGTGGGTTTGTGGCACGGGAGCTTCCCGCGGAGGTTCACCGGAACAACGTTTTGACATAATCTGTAACAGAGGGATTATTGGAGAAAGTTTTTCCTCCTCGTCATAGGCAGGACGAAGATCTTTGACGTGAACCCGTAACAACTGTTTACCGGTATTACTCTTTAGATTGTATACCACCGGAGATATTACTTTTGTCACGGTGTATGGTCCGGAATATTTCGGTGCCAATTTCGCAGCAAAGTTCTTTTCGGCGGAGGATAGCGGGTGTTCTTTCTTCATTACACGGTCTCCAACGTGACATCTCCATTCTCGGTGTCGTAGGTTGTAATGCCGACCCTGGGTCGTGAAAGCTCGGGCAAGATTCAGTCGGACTAATTCGAATGTTTCTTGTAGTCTCTTCATTCGGTCCGTATATTCGTCCATCCTGTCATTCGGATCTTGCAAAGCTCTTCTCTCTTCAGAGGATGATACCAATTTTCGGTATACGGCGGTTGGAACGTCTAATTCTCTCCCCAAATTCAGGAATGCTGGAGAATATCCGGTGGTCCTGTGGCGGGCGGTGTTGATAGCAAACACTAGATTCGGAAGGTGAACATCCCATTTCCTATGGTCCTGATCACAAAATTGTGCTATCATTGTCTTCAGGGTTTTGTTAGTGCGTTCCACGGGATTGGCCTGTGGAGTATACGGAGGGGTACATCGATGCTGGATTCCTAGATCTCGAAGTAATTCTTCGAATAAGTGTCCGGTGAACTGAGAGCCATTATCACTGATGATGGTTTTCGGGCAGCCAAAACGGACGATGAATTCCTCGTGAAGCGCCTGTGTAACAGCTTTTGCGGTGGCTCTCCTAATCGGACGGCATTCCACCCATTTCGTAAATCTGTCTTGGAATACTACCAGGAAATTGTTTCCACGAGTTGACCGGGGTAACGGCCTCACACATTCCCAAGGTTGGCGGTTTTTCGACGGTTGCATCAGTCCGGGAGGTTTCGTCTGGGACACTTTGTACTTCTGGCAAGAAGGGCATTTACGTACATATTCAGCTATGTCTCTGAACATACCAGGCCAGTAATAGCGGGCTGATACTCGTGTTACGGTCTTCGCAATACCAAGGTGTCCTGCAGTTGGCCTGTCATGCATTTCTTGGAGGACTTGCAGACGGATGGGTTTAGGTACACACACCTTCCACGGGTCCGATAGATCTGGCTCGGTTAGATCATTGGAGTCCCAGAAATGTCGGTACAATTGGTCGTTGCGAATTGAATAATCCGGAAAAGCCTTTGGGCTTTTACGGACTTCTTCCTTTCGTTTGTCGTACCATGAGCATCTTCCACTTTTTTTCAGCGTGGCGACCTCTGGTCTAATGACTTCACTCCCTCCTACGGGTTCCCGTGACAAGGCGTCGGCGACCTTATTCAAACCTCCTCGACGGTACTTGATTTCGAAGTCATGCTGCTTTAAAAACATGCTCCACCCTAGCTAGACGTCCGGTCGAGCTCTTGATCGAGTGGAGCCATCGCAGGGATTGGTGATCGGTGATTACTAGGAAACGGTTGCCTTCCAGGTAGGGACTCATTTTCTCTATTCCCCAGACAATCGCCAAACACTCCTTCTCTGTCACGGAATAGGCTCGCTCAGTTGAAGTCAAAGTTCGACTACCATAGGCAATGACCCTCTCTCCCTGTTCCGTGTCTTGGGTCAACACTGCTCCTAATCCGTGGTCCGACGCATCGGTCTGGAGGATGAACGGTCTGTTGAAGTCTGGGCAAGCCAATACCGGAGACTTGGTGGGACAATCCTTGAGTTGTTGGAAAGCTCTCTCTTGTTCTTCACCCCACTGCCATCGACGTCCCTTTTTCAGCAGGCGATGCAACGGAGCAGCAATTTCTGAAAAGGATGGCACAAAGCGTCTATACCACGATGCTATGCCCAAGAAACGTCGTAGCCCACGGATGTTTGCTCCACAATACTGGCGACTTTCTCGGGGTCAGTACGGATTCCTTCGAATGTGATGGGGTGACCCGAATACTTCAACGACCTACGGCCGAACTGGCATTTTTCTGGGTTCAGTCGGAGATTGGCGGCTTTCAATCGTCTAAATACTCCCTTGGGGTTGGCAAGATGTTCCTCGAACGAACTTCCCAAGACGATAACATCATCCAAGTACGCAAAACAATATAGGTCCATTTCTGGTCCATCAGGCGTTTGAACGTTGCAGGAGCGGCATGCAAGCCGAACGGCATAACTCGGAACTGGAACAATCCACGGCCAGGTACGGTGAACGCCGTGATAGGTTTACTGTCCTCGGATAAGGGGACTTGCCAATATTCTTGTCGCAAATCAATACTGGAGATGTATTGCGCCCAAGCTTATCCAAGACAGCACTGATTATTATCTGATCTATTAAGGATATCCATTCCAAGGACCATATCAGCCGAGAGTCCTTGTATGTAACCGAAAGTTTCGGAAAAGCTGTGCTTCCCCAGTGTAATATCCACCGTGTACTTTGTGGCCACTGCCACCACCTCCCCATTGGCTCATCGTGCTGAGCTCCTTGCATTCCTACTGGGGGTAATTCCTACACTCTCCCATTGCTCTGCTAAACGATCTTCAATACAGGATAAGGCAGCTCCTGTGTCTAATAATGCTCTTTTTTTTTATTGAATATGGTTCAAAGTACATTAACTAAGACTCATTTATCATATTTTAACAGAAAGCCAACAGCAACAAAAAAAAACAAGGGTGCGTATGCGCACCTTTGGCCAATACCGTTATACATTAAAACAAATTTCAGGCAGTCTTAATAATTTTTTTCATGGAAGAACTCAAAAAATTCGGGATGGAGATGGATTTTACATTTTTTGCACAAATATATAGTATGACTTTTGCATAATATACATTTTTTCGTGCACTAGTATCATGCCTTTTGATCATATGACCAATATTGTCAAATCTTACGTCGTCCCGCAAACTATTTTAAGAGGGACGTCCACAGCTTGAGTGAGCAGCCACATCTGTGTTGACAGGTCCAGCACATCTCTCAACTTTCATAAGCAATAGTGCTAGAAGTGATAGAAATTCTAACTGCGAAATCTTACTGTCATTGGCAATATTGTAAATCTTCCAGATATTTACGACTGTGCTATCAATTAGATTTATAAATAGAGGCCACCACCATTTCTCACCTCGTATTTTGATACGGTAATTTGCAATGCCATTATCATGTAAATCCACCCCACCCATAAATTTATTGTATTCGGCTACAAGATTAGGTTGAGGTGGAAGAATATCTTTGTGCTCTTTTCGACTATATCGTTTTATTTGTACAAGAGGTAGTATGGTGCAGGTATTCGTAATAACCGTAACAGCCGAATTATCATTCCATCTCACAAGTAAAACTTTCAACGCCGTATCAAATACAGAATCGAATGTTCCCCGTACTGTCTTTTTGAATGTTTTATCATTTTGTAAAGGACACTTCGCAGTGCGGTTGTCTCTAATAGTAACGGTGGCAAAGAAGCCTAGGTCCTTCAGTGTCGTAAAAAGAGCATAAGACGAAAAAAAGTTGTCAAAAAATACTCGATGCTCTTGGGGTTTGTCAACTACGGAAAGTAATTCTAAAACTACCTTCGTTCCCAGACTATCAACTGAATTCAAGTTGGTTTTCTGTTTTCCACCATATGGAATAAATTTATATAAATAACCTTTGTATGAACAGAGGCACCATAATTTGAAGCCAAATCTTACAGGCTTTCCCCGAATAAACATTTTGCATGAGTGACGTCCAAAATATGGCACCATTTCCTCATCTATTGAAAGGTTATGTTCAAATATACCAAATTGCAAAAATTTTATATTCATCATATCAAAGATAGGGGTAAGCTTGGCAAATTTATTATCTTTGTCTAATTGAGTATTATCAGACAAATGAATATTTCGTTTGATTGATCGAAATCTATTTCTAGGCATTGTTTCTCTCACAATAGCCACCCCTTTATCTTCATCCTTTGACCAATACATGTCACATTGTGGCAAAGTGTGATAGCCAGATAAAATGCAAATGCCGATAAAACGTTTCAGTTCTGCTCCATTTATGTCAAAATCGTGTCGATTGTTTTGTGCTGCATAATTTTTTGAAAAATGTACAATTTGACTGGTCACTTCGTCATCGAAAAACAACGAAAATATTTCAATGGGCGTCTTACCTCCATGGCAGGCTTTGATGTTTTCTAATAAGCGAGTGTTATTGCTTACAGGATAAGATAAGGAATTGGGAGTGCTGTTTTTTTTCCATTTTGGCACAAATTTTGATTTTTTCTCATTGGATTTGTTGTATGTTCTCATTTGGTCGCGAATTTCACTCAGTGGAATATCATCTTCTTCAGAATCACTTGCCGAAGGAATATGAACTTAACTTGCAATTTCTGCATCAATATTACCTTCTTCCATGAGATTGTCGTCTAGGTCCTCATCATCAGTAATTTCATCAACATTTGGTGGAATATACGTCACTTCTACTTCATTTGCGTTTTCTACATCAGAATCTTCTTCAAAACATGCAATCAATTCCTTCGTAGTCGATGGTCGTCTTCGGTTATACATCTCCTGTCGATTCTGGCCAGAAGTACATGGTTGGCTCATATTGGCTGTTTTGTAAAATATAGACTTTTAGGTTATGTAATTTTGAAGCATAATAGTAGTTCACAGCTTACCTTTAGTTGCCTTTGAATAGGTACGGCAAACAATAATTTCTAACCGTAGTTGATAATTTAGATATGAATCTACCACAGTTACGAAATATTGAATACCAAACTAGTACACGTGCTCACTACTGCAGTGGAAATATAACTGATTCACGTCACTATTGCCGGCCTTGATGCCGCTGATACTGTTAGGCGCCAAAGGTGCGCAAGCGCACCCTCGGTTCTAGAATCCTAATTAGAATTTATAAGCTGAGTTTTATTCACGTGCGTAATTTAGGACAATACATAGTGGTATACTGAACGTATATTATTATGAAATGAGTCTTTATTGCGCCAAGAAGTGAATAAAGAAATATTGTTTTCATAATGTTGTAAAATGGTTGAAAAACTATTTTAGTTTCACTAATTCTGAAACATATTTTTATATATCTAAAATACAATAAACATGCTTACAAGGTCAAAAAAACATATTAGAACATCTACAAATACTTGTTAGAGTGAAAAAAATTATGGCAGCTTATGAAAAAAAAAATTGAAAACGGTGCGTACACGCACCTTTGGCTGTTAATGGGTTGAGTTCCACTAAAATGTAATCATTGATTTCGTAATTTGTGAATTCAGTCTTTTTTGTTGCATTTTCAGTCATTTCATTATTATCGTCTCCTTCTTCAGCTTCAATATGTTCACGTTCAGTATATTCGAGATCAGAAAACGTTTCTAGCTCATCCGAACTAGTTTCCATTGGTACGAATTCTTCTTCACTTTCTGAGGAGTCATCGTCCACATCATTTCTTTTTGAGTTCACTTCTTTAACTGTTTTAGTCTTTTTTGAACCCTTTGATCTGTTACCCACTTCTTCTGTCACGATATCATCTGCTGTGATACTTCTCCCAGATTCTACTTTGGGTTTCTTTCTTTTTCCTACAGAAGATGGTCCGGCACGACCAAATCTGTTGTTTTCGAACACTTCTTTAAGGGAAGCGGCTATTCGTGCTTCAGTTTCCTCTTCAGCCATGATTTCCCTTGGCAATTTATTGAGTATTTTTTGTCTATCAAGAGGGACTAAACCTGTTAGCTTCTACTTCAGTCAATGCTCGCTTCAGAAGACGAGGAAAGTGGTCCTTCCTGATGACTCCCTTATGGTGCTTTTTCCAGTCGCGAAGAATTTTTCGCCAAGCCCCTTTCAGAGGTCGGAAACACGCAACATCCAAAGGCTGTGTTAGATGTGTACTATTTGGTGGTAATAGTATGAAACGTATTTGGTTCTCCTGACATTCATTTATCACATCTAAAGATATGTGGCTTGCTAAATTATCCCCAATAATCACTTTTGGTCTCGGTGGGAGTGACTCACAGTAAGGTAGAAGTATAGTGCGGAACCAATCATGAAAAATGGTTGCATCGAACCAACCTGATTTGGTACGGTTATATCTGGCTCCATCTGGACCACATTCAGTCCAGGTAGACCATAAATTGTCTGCCTTATATACAATATATGGTGGCAGAAACATTCCTGACGCCGTACATGCAAACATTACGGATGTCGCAGCCTTGGATGAATCCATGATTTTCTCTGCTCTCTTGCTTTTTCTTCGGACAATGACTTTTAACCTTCCAGGGTCATCGGTAAAATTAGTCTCATCATAGTTTATGATTCCTTCGGGAGAAACGTCCTCAATATTTCGAGTCAGGTTGTCAAAAAATTTGTTTATGACCTCATAATTAACTGCGGCTCTGCTCTCTTTAATGGACTGAGAAAATCTATTTGAAAGTTCAGTATGTATTCGAAGGAAATTAGTCAACCAGCTCTCTCCAGGCCTATTATCTTTGAATTTGGGAATCGTGGTTCCAGATCTGCCTAAAATTCTTTCAACAAGTTCAGCCAAATCTTGTTTCTCGAATGGAAAACCCCATTCTGCTGCAACACTAAGACCATTACAAATGATCCTTTCTTCTTGTTCTGATAATATTGTTGGGCAGCCTGGACTTTTCATGTGGATTCCTCTCACTTTTCTGCTCAGAGTGGCTATAGGAATATTAAATCTTTCTGAAAGTGCAACTAGAGTGATCTCTTTATCCTCCCTGTACAATTGTAAAGCCTCCTGAACAGTATCCTGGTCATGATTCCGATAATTCCGGGCACCCAGACGTCTTTTATAGGTTCGAACCATTCTTTCAAGTTACCCCTGAAAAACTCAAAAAAAATAATGCGTACGCCCATGCGTTTTCAAGGGATTTTTCGAATAATTGAGGTTAGGAAGTTCATCACAATACATATGTTACGCCACAAAAAAATATTAACATTGTTTCGTTCCCAAAACCTTATCTACACATTCAAAAGTATTCACACTACCATAAACTCGATTTTTCTTACCTGATTTAATAATTTTGTTTCACCCAAACTAGCTATTCATCAACTTATGCTGGTAACCAACGTGCATGTAGATACCGTCAGCTGTGTATCCCGCGAATATTTTGGCTCTACTACTAATAGTTAGATGTCAGTAAATTTTAACATATCATCGCGCATTGAATTACCAAGTTGCCCCGGAATTTCAAGTAACCCCGTTTTACGGTACAAACTTTATTTTCGTTACAAATCACTTGAGAAAACGAGCCCCTCCCCCTTTTCAAAAGTTGTTTGTCAGTTTCCAGATGCTCCTCAGCACCATGGACACAGATTAGAGAATTACAGATATGAAGCTCCGCCCATTTCCCTTGATGTTTGAGTAGGCCGCTCTGTGACCTCGTCCCTTTAAATTGGTGTGCACCCGTGTTGCCATTTGTAAAACGAACATCCCGGACACAGTGTTGCCTTTTCATGGGACGTATGAATTTGATTTGTCAATTACAATTAGTGTCAGAAATTCTTACTCTCCTGTGCTTTGACTGACTGAACTAGTAATATTTTATTGGAATTGGAAATCGTTAGTTTCATTTTCATTAAAGTAAAGGCGGATGTAGTGAACGCATAACTCAAATAACAAAAAATTTCATTTCCCAGTTGAAAAAATCCAATTCTGCCACCTAAATAAGTTTTATTCAATATACCAAGGCAATAATAAAGTATCAGAAGTGGCTACATAAATGGTTCAAAATTTCTTCCATTTGTGATTTCGGAAATGAATAAATCTGATGTTCTCTAAATGATTCCAAAAAATCAACTTTGTATTCCAATCAGAGTCCAGACTCACACAAAAATTCGGTGAACAATATTTTATGTAGAAAGAAAACAAGTATTTGCATAAAAAATTATTTTATTATAATAAAATTTTATTGCAGAGTAGGTGCCTATTACATATTCAACAAAATGGACAACTTTCTATTTTTCTTCTGACTAGTTCTGAAGTGACTATTACTATTTTTCATAACATAATATATTCTCAGTCGTATAAACAATTTCATCAGTTAAACATAGGGAAAGTTTTCACAGGGGTGGTTGAATTTTGGAAGACTTTTATATAAATTGTATAAATGATTGGCAGGACTAAATGACTAAATGTAAATGAAGTGGTAAAAGGTTTCATGAGGATTTTTCAAACCCCCAAAGACATGTTTGTCATTATCATATGCCTTCAAGTGGATAAATAAATTTGATTAATCGCAATCATCATTTTCTTTGGAATAATGCTCACAGGTTGGGCAAGAATGAATTTTCAAGCATTGATGGATTAAGTAGCCAGCAACATATTTAAAGGCATTTTGTTCCGGCATAGGTTTTTCCTGATAATCGCATTCTTCAATTCTAAAGTCTTCAATGTTATCACTATCACATTCCCTTTGATCTATAAGTGAATAATTTGAATTTGGAAAATTGAAATCAGCAAGACTTGTTAAAAATACACCAAAGTCTTCTTCACAATTCATTGGAATGAATGTAATTTAAAATGACTAATTTTCTGAATGCCCTCGTATATTGAATAGGTGTTGGATTTACTGCATTTCCACTTTGCTGCCTAATACGCCCAAAGAAGTTCTGCAAAGCATCTTGGGTTATTTTTCTGGTGAAAAGGAAACTGAAACCCTCACTTTTGAATAATTCCCATAAACCAATCAAAGAATTTATGGAAATAATCCAACAATTAATGAATTTTACCTTGATGCGTTTCAATCCTTTGTAAACTTTGAGTTGCTGTAAATACATTTTCATATCTTTCAAAAAATCCAATTGATAAGTGTCTCCCCTGAAAGGCTTATTGAATTTTTTTGGGCTAGATAATGTTGACGAATTGAATATATCGAAGAGTTTGTCAAATTTTGCTATAAGTTCCACTGTAGCCATAGCAGTTCCTGGTAATTCCTTCAAATTAACATGTTTCAAGAGAAGCTGCTACAGTGTTGTTTATTACTTGAGTTGCTAGCTTGACTTTAATTTTTTCAAAATTTGTAGGTTCCGAATGCGACTTTTAGTCAACTTTGGTGCTAATCTATTCATCATGGATTTATCTTTACCATGAAAAAGTTCTATATATTTCCAAGAAGTTGATTTGGCTTCCCAAGCGAACTGATTCATGAGCAGATTGTTTCTTACTGCTTTGATCAAATGACAAGCGTCAAAAAAATGAAACATCTGCTGCCCACCTAAAATGATTTTGAAATTAGTTTGGCCTACACCCAACCCTTCCGCCAACTCCATCACGTTAGATCCCATATTACTAACAAGTCCAACAACGTTCAAACCAACATTAGCCAATTCTCTCACAATAATGTCTAGCAAACTTTTCATGTCAATTGCATTTGAACCTGTCGATGATAAAACATGCAACTGGTTATTTCCATCTTGCTTAAAGTCCGCAAACCATGAGAACTGCAGCTGACGAAGCTGGTACAACAGACTTTGTACTTCCATTGTCTTTTAAACCAATCACTTCATCAGAAGCATAGTTATAAAACAAATTTGTCTTGGACATTTCATCAACGCATATAGTGCAAAATCTATCCTGTGGAGTCATATGCTGTACCTCCAGTTTCAATATGTCAAACAAAACTTAGTTGTATCCAGGAGAAAACTTGATTTTTTCCACACACAATGAGAGGGATCGTGTAGAAGGTAGAAAAAACATTCTCTGTAAATATGTATAGCAACGAGGGCCCAAAAAATAAATGGTAAGGGCAAATCGTTTCAACTCCTCTGTATATCGTCTCCCAAATTTATTGGCTTTGGTCAAATTAACTTGAGCCTTAATGAATCGAGCTATTTCAGGAGTCAGATATTTTTCTGTTAGTTGAAAAAAGCCTTCTACACATGGCTCTACAACTTTTTCTAATTCGTTTTTAGTCTCTTGTTTTCCGCTTGAAGAACTACAATTTTTTTCTCGAGTCTCAGTTTTCTTGGGGAATGGCTGGAAATAAATTTTGTAGTTTGTGTTTCAACTGACGAATGAATTGGTTGCCGTACCTCAGAGCATTCTACTGTCGAAGGTGTGCGAGTATCAGAGGCAGCGGAAATTGTGATATCCTGCAATACTGTTATCCTCTTGGATGGTATAGGGTTAGCTTGACTTGGTACACTTACAAAATCCATATGATCACATATCAAACACATATGAAAACATCAAAGAGGAAATAAGTTGACACCCACCTTGTACTTGAAGAGCTTCACACTTGATAGGCACTGCACTAGGAAGTAAACGTGACTTTTCAGAAGGATTATTGTACATACAATTTTCAAAATGCAAGCTACAAACTCTAAACTTATCGTAGAAATCGCTTACTGGTATCACATTCAAAAGTTCTTCTCGTCCACAAGCTTGTACCCAACGCATGCACCTGAAATGTAACATGTTACTTGTATTTGATACAGAAAACAATAACTTTGCTTGAAAGTGGTTGACAATGTTCCTTGCTGAATGGGAATGGTTCGGACTTCCATTATCTATATTATTACTATTAACTCTAATGATGACAGTCATCACCCGAAGACGATTGAGGATACCAGCAATTGAAACGTGGTGAGTACACTCAACTTGAAACTTGGTTTCATTATTCATCTTACCATTTCATTTATTTCTTTGTTTATATTTTTGAGTATTGATTCACATTCAGTATATCAATTTTCTTGTCACAATATTATTTCATTGATTGCTTCATTTGAATTCGTTTGTATTTTTATCCTTTCATTCAACAGGTTTCAATTAGAGTTAATAATATAGACAATGGAAGTCTGAACCATTCCCATTCAACAATAACTTTACTTCACATTGTCGCAATCAATTCTTGTATACATCTACTGTGTAATCGTCGCAAAACAATTTTGTTGATACGTAGGATACTAATCAATGAATGAATATATTCTATGACACTATATAATCCAGAATAAATTCTACTTACATTGTTTCATCTTTAGGAACTCTATGAAATTTTAAAATTTCTGTTGAATCAGAAGATGCACGCCTTCCGCAGTTTTGGTACATGCAACGAAATCCACTTTTTTTGCTTATCCATTCTCAGCTTCAAATTCGGAAAACGGAATCCAAATATCATAATCCTCAAAAGTCGAATAAACTGTTCAAAACGCTATAATGGAGAACACTGTAAACTACCAATGGACACAGACAGAACACCTATTATGTACGTACACATTATTTGTTTCATTGACAGTCCAATGGTGATGGTAATCTTTTATAATCATTATAATCAATGATTTGATTGACGAAATTGAACATCGGAGAGTGGGTAATCTGTTTGTTTACCTCATAATCACAGCTGATCTGTGTCATAATTCTGACAGCTTTCAAAGTGGGTTTTAAATTGGTGTGCAACTCTATAGGTGTGTTCGAGAACCATTCAATGAGTGTAGTGTAATGTTAAAAGTGTAGTGTAGTGTGAAGTAGTTGTGAAGCAGTGTAGCTTAGTGTAGTGTGAAGTGTACAAGCGTTACAATTGATTTTTCCCGTTCGGAAACTCATTTCAATTTTGTTAACCTATAATGGAGATATGGATCAGCGAATACTAATGAATGAATGTTTGGATGATTCGGATGAGACATCAGAATCTGATGCGGAAGATGAAATTGTGACCATAAAAAGAAAATTATTTGTCACGACGGTATGCGCATCCCTGGCAAAAAGAAGAAGGATTTGTGTCGAAAATTTTATTCAGTTATCTGCAGAATTTGATGAAGCAGATTTCATCATGCATTATCGGCTGAACAGAAATGTTGTCATTCAATTGATAGGAAAATATAAAGGATTCTTAGGAAACAGACATAAAGGTAGTCATCATAACATTCTCAACGATTGGTTTTTGATGTTAGTAATTGTTCTTGAATCGTTTATGATTCACACTTCATGTCATCTATTCTGCAATTGTCTTGTTAAATATAAAAAAAATTTGATTATAAATAATTTCCAGATTGTACCGGACGTCCTGCTTCAGATGAACCAAAAAAAATCCTAACATTTTTGTGGTTTGTTGGTCATGAGACATCTTCCTATAGAGATGTGGCTTGCAAGTTTGACATGTCATTGTCTACTCTCCATCATGTGATTGATGAAGTATCAAATTTTTTCTGCTCACTTGCAGCGGAAGCCATTCAGTGGCCATCAGTGGAAGATCAAGACATAATTACAGAGTATTACTTGAATGAAAAAAGTATTCCAGGTGTAGTAGGTATGATTGATGGTACCCACATCAAAATAGATAAACCTCATACCATGCCGATTCCCTATTACAACAGAAAAAAATATTTTTCCATTGTTCTTCAAGGAATTTCAGATCACAAAAAAAATTCATTGATATATTCATAGGATTTCCGGGATCATGTCATGATGCAAGAATTTTTCGAAATAATGATGTTAGAAATAAGCTTAGAGATTTAAGGAATAACAGGTGGATTCTAGGGGACAGTGCATACCCATGTTGATATTTGCTAACACCAAACTGAGATAATGGGCATTTAAATGAAATCCAAAGACATTTCAATAAAACACTCAGCTCAGCCAGAGTACACATAGAGCATACATTTGGGATATTGAAACAACGTTTTAGGATATTGTACCATATCAAATTGAAAAAGATAGAGACAATTGGAAAATTATTGAGTCTTGCTGTGTTCTCCATAATTTAAGTAATGTAGAAGATTTGAATAATATGGAACCACCGTTGGAAGAGGAAGTGGTAAGAGAACCGGAAAGGCCAATGGATTTGGACAATGCAGGCAATAATATCAGAGATAATTTATCTCAATTCATTTATGATATGATTCAATAAACCTGATTTTGTTTTACATTGTTCAATTCCACAAACAACGTTCATAATACAACAGTAGGTATGTATCATTATAATAATAAGTTTGTTCAACACTGTGAATATTGAACATACAACTAAAATTTATTCTCCGAAAAGATTAAACACAAAATCAACATGTTTTAGGTGAGTTCTGATAGAATTTACATATCAAGAGATCGTTTTTCTAGAAGTCTTTCAAGTAGGTTATTCTTTTTCTCAAGCAGTATATTACGTTCTTTCATTAGGACAATTTTTTCAGTATGCCTTGTTTGGGCAGCACTTTCCATATTTTGGAAGTCGTTTTGTAACTGAGTGAGAATGTCACATGCTCTCTTTTTCTTTGATAACTGCTGAGATTCTGAGTTTGATCTCTTCACAACTACACCCTTTTGTTTATTTGTTCCAGTAGAATAAGGAAGGCAACTTTCTTCATCATTGGTGTCTTCTCTATCCTTCGTAGTATGAACTGCTCTGGAATGTTTCATGATATTGTGGAATATATAATTCACAAGGGAAAGTAACTTACTCACGAAGTACACCTGACTTGTTTATCAAATCAGTTTGCTTACTGAAGGTAGAAGCAGTTGCAGTGACCTCTGGAAAGACACATGGATTTCTTAAAAATATTTCGTTAAGCTCCCTGCAATAGAATAGCAAATGAGTAGACTGGAATTAATCAATTCACTGTTGGTATGGAATATCATCTAACTTACTATAGTGGCACGCACCTCACATACGGGCAGTCTTTTTTTCCTCTCCCACTCATGTTATCATTTGAAGTTTTACTTTTGTACGCCCGTTCTAAAGTTTTGAACCAGTTTTCAACTTGTACATTTGAGAATTTGTGTCCCTTTGCATTCATTTCCTCAGTGATTTTTGACCACAGCTTCTTTTTCATTTTGAAATTATCCTTATTACTTTTGTACAGTGATGATAAATATTTTGTATTAGTCTCTGTCCACTCAGCTCTAGTTGGTTCCGAGAAGCACCCTGCCACTTCCATGGCACCCTCCTGAACTTCAGTGATATGATTTTGATTTCTGAGTATAAGTTTGATAATTTCTTCTTCATGCTCTATGTAAATATCATCTTGGTCCAAAATATTGTCGATAAATGACTTGGGGACAAATATTTCTTCTTCGTTATCTAAAATAAGAAAACATTGATTGAATGAATATATTTCACTTTCTGGTAATTTTGGGAGAACAGTAGATATTTCGACTCAGTTGAATATTTTTATTTCATATGATATATTTACCGTCGAAAATGAATTTGTAACCATATCTGTTCCATACAGGTTCATTTTCCTCGTACTGCAAATATGCAGTACGAACCAAAAGTTCTCTTGCCATATCAAACAATACTTATTCGACGGTGAACGGATCGGAGAAATTTCAGGTTAGGTTAGGTTAGGAATATGGCAGATGCATACAATACACTTCTCACTCTACCTCTCACCACAGTGTGAATAGTGTTACTCTTTTTACACTGCACTAGGATACACTGAAGTTTTCGAACAGAAACTTTTGAAGCAATTTTCTGCACCAGATTTTACGAACACAGTGTGAATATTCTAGTGAGAAAGTGTATGCCGTGTAGGTGTTTACGAACACAGCTGATCTCCGATTGACTTCGTTTGTCTTGTCTAACCTTCCTATCTGTAATTCTCTAATCTGTGCCACGGATTCGATTATTTCTGATCGTACCTAATGAAAAAATACCGCTAAGTTGGGTGACTTGAGACAGTTTCAAAATTCAAAGGACTGTAAAATTGTATTCCAGCAAATTAATTTTATGAAACATGGACACATTTTTGAGTCTACATACATTCTTCAAAATTGAATAATGAAAATGAGCTAAAATTTATCAGAAAATATTTTTTTCTGTTTTTTGGGTGTCTCAATTCACCTTCACAGGGGCGGTGACTTGAGACAGTAATTTGTTTTCATTATAAACTCAAGACGGACCGACCGTCAATTTGCGGACTTGAGACCTCAAGTTTTTTTAAAAACGTAATAGAACATAGTGTTTCATAAACACAACTCCTTTTTGGAAAAAAAATATTTATTTTGAACATTTTACATTTTTAATACAAAACTAAAGTTTTAATTCTTGAACTCTTGAAAAACAAATCAAAAGATTTTTAAAGTTCAATAAAAAAAGTGAATCTTCCTCGTCGAACAAACACAGGAACCATCTTTGACAGAATTTCATTTTAATTAATATCTGTGACGTCCTCAATATCTGGAAATACGTAAATATTTTTTCCTTGTGGCGATTTGCGCATAAATTTACACAAAACTAAATCCGGCTTTAGTTCAATAATTTGTCCAA
>JAVJAQ010001019.1:0-30005 GCA_032362365.1 Zygogramma bicolorata
CTACGCTATGACACTACATCAATAATTTCTGAAGACAATGCAGATTTGCTAAATCTGAGTGTATATGGGAGTACTGAGTTAATAATATGTTATGATTTTGGACAGAAATCATCAGTTATTTCAGAAGAGGTGATAATTTCTAGAGACAAAGTAAAACTTGTAAGTATTTTTCAGATGAGCATCTAAAGACAGTTGTCAAAAGTACAACTTTACAACTCTCTGAAAATTGAGAAATTGAACTTCCTATATGTTTTAATGCTACATATATTTGTGAGAATGTTACTGCTCCTTCTGGGTGCTAGCAACTGTTGTTGAAAGACTCCTGCCAGTTTTTGAAAAGTGTACTCCTTCAACACCGTTTTTCCAAAATTTCGACAATGATAACTCTCATCTTCAGGAAAGCTAAAAATAATAAGCGATTTGTTCGATATATGGACAGGACGATAAAACATCAGCACTACCACTGCGTTGGTGGGAATGGTTGCTATTGGTATGATGATTAAAATGTATCACATAATATAAACCATTCTCAATAAGCAATCATTTATAGCTTCCCTTCATATTGAAGTTTCCACTGTCGAAATATTGTAAATATAAGAAGTATCACCTTTTATTCCCCTTTTGTGTGTAGTTGTTGAGTTCAGGTTGAATCGCGTTTCAAGTTTTGTGTTCGACGTTTCGGCTCCAATTTTGAAGAAGGTGTTAACGTGACTTCACAGGGGGAATGGGTTTGTGACTTGACGTTATGACGTCAATCTGCCCACTCCCCAGGTCTCATCACGAGTTCTTTCTAAGGTCTCAATCTGCCTACTCCTCTACTCCTTAGTTCAACTGAGTTATCGTAGAGTGATCTTCGATACTTGATTCGGCAGTGCTACTGAAGTGGAAGTGTAAGGGTGGGGTGATTACCATCACTGGGCGTCTTGGTGGGGACTGGACATCAGGATATTAGGGGTTTCCAGGTGGCTGGGAGTTTCTGACCCATCGTCACGTTTATTTAGGCAGGAAGCTCGTTTCTCGATTTCGATGGACTCGCGTATTATACGAGTCTGTAGTGTTCTCGCTGTGGCGATGGTCTTAGTGTTCGCAAAGTCTATATTTTGTCTATTGATGATGTTCAGACAGGGCTGAGGATGGGTCTGATTTCCGAACGGCAACTTCATGTTCGTATACTCTTCTTGTCACGCGTTTGTTGGTCTGGCCTACATATGTCATGTGGCAATCGGAACATAGAATTTCATATATATCCTGGGAGTTATTCGAAATTTTATCCTTAGGGGACCGAAGGAATGTTGAAATTTGATTGTTGGCGGTGAATAACGTTTTTATATCCTGTTTAATCAGAATTCGTGCAAAATTTTCAGTAACCCCTTTAATTCGAGGAAGGAAGGCTTTGTAGGGAACCGGATCACTGGGACTGGATGGAAAAGTTTCTTGACGACGGAGGGATCTGTCAGTTCGATAGTCTGTGAATCCATTTTGAAGAAGGGATTTGAGTTGAGTCAGCTCTCTGGGTTCGTTATGGAGGTCTGTGAAGTTGATGGATTTGTGGATGAGAGAATTCAAAACGCAATTGGTTTGTGCTGGAGTGCTGGATGATGGAGAGAGTTTGCTTTGGGGTATCGGTTTTTGTGTGTTTCTTTCCTGTAGACCGTATGAGTGAAGGAGTTGCTGTATTTTGTGATGAGGACATCTGAGAATGGAAAGGAGTTATTGGTTTCAATCTCCATTGTGAACATTATGTTTGAAAGAAGGTTATTGAGGTGACTGAGGAAATTATGGAGAGTTTTGGAGCCGTGGGACCATATGACGAGAACATCACCTAAGTATCTGATCCAGCAAGAGGATTTTTGGTAGAACCTGTCTATGGCCAGTTTCGAGACCTTCCATGAAAAAGTTTTGAAGGACGGGTGGAAGTGGAGAACCCATGGGGGCGCCCTTCACTTGTTCGTTGAAGGAACCTTTGGAAGAGGAATTATGTACTGGACATACAGTGACTGATGATGTTGAGGGTGCCATTGGAAATTCGGTGTTTAGTTTTGAGAATGTTCAATGTATCTGATATAGGAATATTTGAGAATAAAGACACTACGTCGAAACTCGACTCGAAACAAGGATGTCAGTGAAATAAATTTTGTACGTACGAAGAGGACTGTTCTACAAGTGGTTGAAGAATATTTGCTCCAGACACAGTTCAGCCTGAACTCGACAACTACATACACCTGACAGCGAAAACATGTTGGAACACACACCCAATATTCGTCGCATTTATGTAGCGGTTGTTGACCCCCACCATTCAGCAGTATTGGTTGGATCATATAAACTTCAAATGCAGAATACCAGATGATGACGGATTTTCCATAATTGAATCGTTCGATACAAACCAACAATAATAAAAAAAAATCTCCTCACCATATTACAACACATCTCCTGTGCGAGAGGCAGTTTTTCGGAATACATGGCGTCACATACCCTGAGACGATTCACATTAAATGACGCAGTTCAAAAGAATACATTATTTTCTTCAACTTACCTGGAATTCTGAGAGAAATGAGAGCGTTATGTGAGTCTTATTTCAAAAATGGCAGCGTGGATTCTGAAGAAAACTGTATTTCGAACACAAAATATGGGTTGAAAATTGGATTCCGAAGAAATTTTTATAGTTTGGTAGTTTGGTGGTTCAATTCACTCGATCCAAGTATGAAACATCACTGTCTTATTCTTGGAATGGACGATGAGTTTTCCTTGCATTTTTCAGGAAACATGGCCTTCATCTACTATTGAATGAAAAACAGATCACAGCTCGCAGAAAACTCTTTTATTATTATATTTATTAGATTTGAAAGTTATGCTTCAGTATTCAAAATTTCAAAAATGCATTACGTATCATATATACTTCAATGTTCATTGAAACCATAGAAACTGAGGTGCACTATCGTATAGGTTTGCATTTCAGTATTTTCACTCCTTGCTTCACTCCTAGTTGAAACCATAGTTGGAACAAAATAACCCCCATCAGCGCCTTCGGTGGTTATTGATCCTGAGCTTGATGAAGGCGGCTGTTACCTCTTGCATTCCTGAATTTATTTCTGTTCCCTGTGTATAGGACGAAACTACAGTATATGAGTGGTTTATTGATACATGAGAAGATTTCGCAAAAGTATACAGAGTGGCCACTTTTTCAATGGGATTGTATTGGTCACTTTTGAACCATAAGAGTAAGAAAGGTCGGACGAATGGAGAAAAAGTTGCATTCATAGAAGCATTGAACCAAAAAACTCAAACGAATCGAGATCATCCGGGCCGGTTATTGAGATATCATAAAAAAGGTAAATTCTGTCATTTTGATTTTTCTGTTTATTCCACTTTATGAAAAATATTATTTAAAACTGTTGCAGAAATTTTCTATTCGACATCAAATCATTCTCAGATTTCATATCCAACGTTTCGTTTTCTCTGGGACTCCCTCAGCCTCATTTTTCACAATAAAGATCTGCATATTTTATGATACATTTTGAAATAACTTTTATCGCTGAATTCAACGATATATCATACAATGTTTTTCAGAATTGATTTTCAGGTGATTTTGACCCTTATTCAAATTTTTTTGGGTCGGATGTGTATTACATTTACCTTCAATTCAATTAAAAACATGCAATACATTCCGATGAGAAAATCAGTCATCTTGAACTGAAAAGAAGTTATCAGAATCAAAGCAAGAAACAAGTAATAATTATCTACATATTTCAAGAGGAGGACAACCTAATTCATAATTGAACAAAACTATCATACAAAAGAAAGAAAAATTGAATGATTATCCAAAAGTGAATAAAAATGAATGAAGTAAGTGTTCGAAATCTCCACCATTTCTTGAGGATCTCAATTGTCGAGTTCCTAGCATCATACATTTTAATTTTGAGATATCCCCACCAATAAAAATCCAGCGGATTCGAATCCGGTGATTTGGCAGGCAATGCCACTGGACCTCTTGTTCCATCCATGAATCAGGAAAAGTTCGATTTAGATAATCTTTGATGATTTTTCAGTTGTGTGGACTACATCTTGTTGGAACCATGAACTATTCGCCGATAGCGTCTGGTAAGAACAGCACTTTTTGATAAATCGACACTGACCATAGATCTCGATCCTATTCCTGGATTCATTCAAATTTGGGCCAGAACATCGGGTCATTGATATGCTCGTCCTGACGGACTTGAGGAACTCTTGGTTTAATGAATGAGTTATGTGCTTGTAACGTTGTAGATAAACGTCGAAACATTTTAATATTTGGTGTTGTTCTTGCAGGATGTAATTCATCATACCTTTGTTGTGCATTGAACGACTTCCTTTATAGTTCTATGTATACTTCGTTCTTGAAGTGAATACAATTTAAAAACGACGACTTTAAATCAACGCACTCTTACCAAGCCAGAAATTTGGCGCCTTTTTTTCTTCGGCATTTGGTTGGCAGCACTCTCGATGTTGCCGCAATTTGTTTAAAGTCTGCTATTTACCAATTGACAAATGTCATTCAGAAGAGACAGTTCTGTATTCAGGCTTTTCTGGTACTTCAAATTAGAAATTTATTGAGATTGAAAACTGTGTATTTCGATATAAAAAGTATCAGACTCAGGTACTGGTGAAAATGCCAAAAGTGTTATAAACTAGTGCTGTTGGTGATATCTTCAATTAGTTATTTCGAAAGCGAGCGGGATAATAATGTACCTTCGATTCCCTTAACGACTGTTAGAGAGCTAAGTTGAATACAACGTACTAAATTATATCTATATAATCTACAGTCTGATATTCATTCTTTACGTGTTGCAGCAGATTTGAAGTCTGCAGTGCGATTCCTCGAAAGATTGAAGATAACAAAGCTCACAAACCACCAAGACGCTTACAAATACTACAGTACTGAATATGGGTATTATGCGTATGAAGGGACGCAGTAAGTTTTTGCAGTTTATAAATATGAGAAAATCTCGATTTTCCTGAATAGTTTGGATGTAGCTTTTCAAAATATACGATTTGAACCTTCGGAAGGGTATATAACTCTGAGTTCCCATTTGGAAAACCAGGAAGGAACGTTTCCATGTATAAGGTCCCACATTTCAATGAATGATATAGTTCCTATTCAAAACAAAATTTTTGTGAAAATTTTCGGTTTTCCTTTTGTCATATTTAACACGTCGCGTCACCTGTATTTGTATCCGAAATTCCACTATTCTATGACAATCTGGCCACATCGTACTTCAAAATTCAACCACGCCCATGATGACCAGCAACAGTTTTCAAATTGTATCTGCCATATCTCTCTCTGCTCCATTTGTCTTATCTTACCATATTGAATGTGTTAAATTGAAATTACACAGAAAAGTAGAAACATTCGACTTAGTCGATGGGCTTACTTGAAGACTGGCGTTGAATCAAATGGTCTTTCGAACAATTCGTTCAGGCCAGTCTCAAAGTACCAACACAGTAGGTTTTGGCTGGCACCTGTCAGAAAACAACTAGTCCCCTGGCTAATATCACGAAGGGCATTTAATTATATCCGACCGGTGCCAGTGCATGTTTCTTCATAGAAGAAAATCCTGCATTTGCTTTCGGCGATACAAATGAAGGAATTGATTTTTAATTATAGGACGGACACACTTGTAGACCGGTTTCGGGCTATTTGGCCACTCGTCAGTACACGGCAGTGCCATCATCAACATAAAGTCGATGACTTCCCATAATTAAAAATCAAAATCCGTTCGTCCCTATAATTGAAAATCAATTCTTTCATCTGTATCGCCAAAAGCAAATGCAGGATTTTCTTCTATGAAGAAACATGCACTGGCACCGGACGGATAAAATTCAATGTCCTTCGTGGTATTAGCCAGAGGAGTAGTTGTTTTCTGACAGGTGCCAGCCCAAACCTACTGTGTAGGTAGATTTGAGACCAGCCTGAACGAATTGTTCGAAAGACCATTTGACACAGAAAAGTATTTGATGAAAAGTTCTTGTGACACAATAATGAACGAAGTGGGAAATAATATGACATTCCTTCTTATGTCCTTTTTCATCCACGGCCTACTTCTTGAGAATAATATATGTTATGTGTATGTAAGAAAAATCAACGAAAGCAATGTTCTGACCCAAATTCAATTGAATTTAAAAAAAATTGAGAACTCTGGTCAGTGAATTTATCAAAAACTGCTAGTGATGAAATAGTCGAAAGAAGCGAATACAATGTTTTCAAATTTGAATACCAATCTTTGCAAAAATTATATCGTAATGATCTTGAAAATAAGTTCGATTGTGTTTATCGTTTCAACGAAAAAATGATAAATCTAACAATAGTGATTATATAACATTAGACTATATTATTCTTGTTAAGATTTTTTATATATTTTCCGAGCTCCAGACATTTATGTTCCACACTTTTACGAAAACGGATTGTGAAATAGGAAAATATAATTCTAAAGATTGATGAACATAATAGATAATCAGTCGATTCCTAATTTGACAAGCTGTATATTCATGTTTTCTTATGTATACCCTCATTTTATTCAAACGGTACCTTGGGTCATCATATCCTTCAAAAAGATAACTGTTTCACAAACATCTTGATACCATTAATCCCATAATTTCGCAAGTATACCAGACTCAACACCACTGAATAATTTCACCAAAATGGGGTATTCATATGCAAAAGAACTGCTGAATCGACTAACGTACAAATATGTGGTGTGCCCATTTCGAATTCAAGAGTTTGCTTGATTTTCTGTGGAAATCTACAGTTACGCGACAATAACTGATTTCGAAACCTTCATGATAATTTTTTTATACTTCCCTATCGATATCAGAAGAGACGAAGAAGTTATTGAAACTCACCTGTATTGATTCACAGATGGTATAGTACCTCTAAAATCATTTTCTGTATTTGGGTATGTCATAGAAATATACTGCCTTCTTGACATGTATTACATGAAAATTCGAACTGGTACTCTGTTTGAGTTTAATAAACACGATTTTTCGAGGACAATATTTATTTCGATGTGCAGACTGGCTTGCGATGGCACTTTTTTGTTGCAATCTCGTTCAAACCTTCGGAAAGATTGTGTGATACCAGAAAAATGTTGTAAATATGAGTCTGAAGAGAATGTGAAATCCGAATCAATGCATTTGTTTGAAACTATTGTCCTAAAACTTATATCTCATTCATTCTCGAAAATCCAGTGATGGGAGTGCTCACAATAATAAACAGTCTTGAGTTTTAACATTCTCCTTCACCAACCAAACTTTTGAAGGCGCAGGTTATTTTTTTTTATTTCTATACTTAGTATTCTTTACTGAAATCGCCGTAAGTCATTTAGCCACGAAAGAAGTTTAATTACTAATAAATCAATTAAAAGATTTAACGCTTTTTTCATGTACCTCTATATATAGACATAGCTTGTTAAATTTATCAGCACTAGTTTTCAATCAAAATTTTTGAAAATATCGACCCGCAGTACGCCATTGCCCATTGGAAGATACAATCGCGCGTGAGAACGCAAGAACCTTCATGCACTTGTCAATTGAAGACCGTGCCACGCCTGCTATGTAACGCCCGATCAGCATAACACATTTGCATAGACTTCTAGATGCGATGATGCTCTATTTACGGACATACATACAGACTCCGGAAGAAGTTGAGGAGCGTAACTGTAGTTGCTCAGATATGTATGAACGGCTATTAATAACAGATACAGCCGACACAATAAGCTGTTTTCAATAGCCACGTAGGTATTCAAAAGCAGACAGCTGGACATAACACATCTACGATGATTACGGTTTCGATATTTGCATTTTATGTGAATGTCTCATGAAATGCAAATATATTACTGATTGCATTCCAATTTTTCTAAGTGATGCTGAAATGCTTCTCATTCTGGGCAATTGATGAGTCATGCCGGTACCCAGAACCATCAAGAGAAAATTGGGGCCCCGAGGACCTATTCCAGCTTAATGGGGTCAGGCCTGATGATATCTCTGAAGGAGACCTATTTGAATCAACATCACATAAGAGATCGACATTATTTTCTAGATTTTTTTTATACTTATTTTCGACATTTGTTGTATATTTTTGAGTTTATTGCTGTAAAAATGATGTTTTTCGCTGAAGAAAAATGGGATATGAAGAAAATTTATTATGAAAATCATAGAAACAGTTATGCTACAACCCAACGCATGAAACTTTGTTCCATAAATTAGACAAAAACCTAAGCGAATTTGGAACATTCAATAAGCCTAGGAAAAGTAATGGTAAAAGAACTCCAGCCGAAACAGACGAAATTATTGTTGAAAAAGTTGAAAAAGTAAGTTTTTTAAATTCTAATGAACTCTCAGTAATATCACTTAATTTTAGATCAATAAAAATTCATCGAAATCATCGGTACAAATTGCCACAAACGACCGCTAGGCGCACTCTTGGGAAGCATAATATTAAATGTTACGAAATTAAAACCGTTCATAAATCATATCCAGGAGATCCCGAAAGAAGAAGAAATTTCTGCAACTGGTTACGCAGAAAAATCGCAAGAGATGGGAATTTTTTGAATAACATCATTTGGACCGGTGAGAGTCGTTTCACAAATTGCGGCATATAGGAATAATGGACATGTCTGATCTCAGACCAACGAAAATGATTTCAGTGGAGTTCGTCCTCAAGTGCGATTTGGATTTAATGTATGGGCATGAATTTTTGATGATAAAATTCTTGGGTCATATATTTTCCAGGAGACATTGAATGGCGAACGTTATTCGCAATTCTTAAGGACCACCTTCACTAAATACCCTGAAGATGTCCTATGGGTAGGTTGAATGGAATCTGTTTCAGATATGATGGAGCTAGTCCTCATTGCACAAGAGAGGTTAATCAGTTTCTGAATACTACATTCAACAACAAATGGATAGCAAATAATGGGCCAATGAGATGGCCAGCAAGATCGCCAGATCTCACTATATTGGACTATTTTATATGAGTAGGTACCTAAAAATTTGAAAAACATCTTTCGAAAAACTGTACGGTACATAGGAAGATACAGAAAAAACATAATTTGGGATTTTTTTGGGTTCTCCTGTATATATCTAGAACCAAAATAGTTACATTGATATTTTTACATCATTGAATAGGTAGCTGAAATACGCAACTTTGCCACAACTCAACCGACACTATCTCTTATCGTTTATGAGATCCTCATGTACAGAAACGAATTTGAATAGACCTGTATATCCAACGGATACATACCATTTATAAAATAGTTTCACATGAATTAGAGAAAAAAAAGGAAAGAATTGTTATCAGATTTTTATTTGGAGCTTTCGCTATCATCATCAATTCTACAGTTCACTCTTGGTCAAGATATTTTAGCAAATAAAATGTCATCACGTTATTGTTTTCATTACACAATATCATTTTATGTTAATAGATGAAATCCGCATTTTATGGTTTTCTCCCCCTGAAAAACAGAAACTTCGAATATTTTATCATTTTTTGATAGTCAAAAGCAAAACTGACTATTTTGTCAGTTGGTATCGTAATTTTTATGAACTTGGTGATTGAATCGAAAAAATATATTTTCTACCTTAAAGTTTCGGAAACTCGCCTGCTTCCTTTGCCAGTACTTTTTAGTTTTTTATGAAATTTGAGCTTTTGATGAGTAGTGTCAAAATGTGACAATGATGACAAATTGATTAGTTCCAGCAAGTGTTGATTTTGACACGACCTACTTCGAAATGAATCTTCCCATTTTAATTATTTTTTTCAGGAGAGGCATTCAACATTTTTCTTGATTCAATGAACAAGTAGCACTCTTCCCATTTCGGTTCAACAAAATGCAAGTGGTTAAATATAGAATGTCTGATCAAATGAATGTTACGTGTGATCACTTGAATCATCAAATTAATCACCATTGATCCATACATAGGAGAATTCAACCTCTGCAACATCAAAGAGTGTTTTGACATCAAATCGTACAATACCAAGAATAATCTTCAGAAGAATGGTCACTCGAAGAAGCTAGTGGATCAGGGGGGCTATTCTTGAATCACTCCCAGTTCTGCGAATACGTTGTCCTGCGAATCGTTCGGTTGCGAACGATTCCACAAATCTGTATTCTGAAGTTCATTCTACGATCATTCGCAGGCAATGATTCGCCTGCATTCGGCAACATTGTAACACCGAATGATATATCAAGTTTCATCTCTCACATAAATGCCGTTTTGGGAAAATAAAAATAAGTATGTTACATTGAAATTGATGATACCGAGGGAAAAACAAGATATTATTACAGAAATGTTGGTTAATGTTGAACATGATAATAGTAGATATATGTTACGTATAGTGGTAGTATATTGTGGTCATAAATTCACTCCTCTCTTAGGTCGTAATTGGTTGAACATGTTTTTTCGAAATGGAGTGTTATAGAAATTACCATCTTCAGTTGATACAGTTTAACGAACAAATTCAGAATATTGGTCCAATCTCAGAAAGTCAACAAATATAAAATGTGGTAAAGTTGGAATCCGAATCGAAAAATAAATTTGGTAATATTTTCAATGAACGATCAAACTCGTCTATAAAACAATTCAAAGCAGAAGTAGGATTGAGAGATAATGCTATTCCAGTGAATATGAAATGCCGTATGCATTAAGGCCCAAAGTGGGACGTGAAATATCCAAATGAGTGGAGTCTGATGTTTCAACTGAAGTCACTCATAGTCGGATATTGTCATTGTTCCAAAGAGAAATTCAATCGTAATCAGGTTATTTGTAGATCTCAAGAAAACTGTGAATAAACTGATAGATATTGACCATTGTACATTGCCCCTACTGGAAGACAAATTTGCTAGTTCGAGTGATAGCAAAATATTGATGGAAAAAAAAGCATTTCAACAATTGGAAATTATTGATGAAAAGAATTGTTAACCAAAAATTCTCATTTGGGTCTTTTTCGGTTTAATCGTCTTTCCTATGGAATCAGTTCAGCACCAGGAATTTTCCTATGTGTCATGGATTCCATATTATCAGGCTTACCTTATACAAAATGTTATCTGAATGACATCTCAATGTCTGGTAAAAATATTCAACGGGTCTAAGCTGAATGTTCATGTCAGTTAATGAGAAAAGTGTAAATCGTGCGTTTTTGAGACATTGTCGCGTGGAGTTGAAGGGAAAAACTCTCAACTTCGGCGTCTCCACCAATGTCACGAATGAAAGGGACTGTGTGTTGTTTGGTTGGTGCGTCTCACTAAGTTTACAAAAAAAAAAAAAATAACAATCGGCTATAAACTATGGCTATCATTCATGATCACTCAAGACAGACAAGGAGCCCGATTCGGGTGGTTTTCTTTCAATTTATATAAAAAATTTCCCTTTCTTCATTACTTTTCCCCTATCATTTCTTAATTCCCCTTTTCCTGCTTTTTTTTTTATTTACTCCCCCCCGGTAAATTATTAAAACCCTTTTTCCTAAACCCACTTCTGACTTAGAATCCCCCCGGATAAAAAACACACTTTTCCAACAAAAATATAAACCCGCGTGATTTATTTTTTTTGGAAAAAAATTAGAGAAAAAAAAATAAACCCCCCGCCCACACTTAAAAACTAAAATCTGACCTATCGAAAAAATTCCCGCTTTTTTCAATCTTTTCGGTTGAGTTCTCCCGTGGCACAAAAAAACTATCCGCCCCTGGCCCTTTCCGTCGTTCGTGGAAGTTTTTCCCTTTCGTCCCCTCTTGCCCCCCTTTGGCGGTCTCTCCCTCCGTGTTCCCACCGGCGAAAACCCTCCCCCCTGCCCCTTGGGCCCTTGGGCCCTCGTGTTTTCGATTCCTTTTCTTCCTCTTCTCTCTTTTCCTTTTGTTCCTTTTTTTCCTTAAATTTCCCCTTCTTTCTTTTTTTTTCCGTGGGCAAGGGTGTTCCGGCTTGTTACCGCCTTTCGCCTCCTTTTCCTCTTTTGGTTTTTTTGGCTCCATTCCCCCCTTCGTTTTTTTTGTTTTTCCTCCCTTTGCCCCACTGTGAGGTCTCCTCCTCCTTTCCCCCTTTTAACGCGGCGCTTTTGTTTGTTGGTTGTGTTGGTTGTGATGGAAATTGTCCCAGCTTTCTTCTTCCTTCCTTCCCCCCCTGCTCCTTCTTCCCCCTCTTTTGCCTTTTTTTTTGTTTTTTCTTTTGGGGTTGTGGGTGGTGGAAATTCTTTTTCCCTTTTAGCTCCTCCGTTTGTTCGGCTTCTTGGCCCCTTTTTTTTTTTTCGGGGGTTTTCTCTTTGTCGGGTCCCTTTTTTTTTTTTGTCCTTCTTGGGGGTTTTTCCCTTTTTTTGTGGGTTTTTTCGCTTGGGCCTTTTCTTTTTTTTTGTTTTTCCTTCTTTGGGGTGGGTGGGTTCTCTTTTTTCCCCCCTTGGTCTTCTTCCTCTTCCCTCCTATTGTAGTACAAGAATTCATCAATGGAATAAAAAGCCCTGTTCAATAAATATTTCTTTATGATATTTTTATACTGACTATACTCTTATAGATCTTCTTAGTGTAAAGTCCAAACCCAAATGATTGGGACCTCAATCAAATCATTTGAATCATTACATTCCTTTTTTCCCCTTCTACTCTTTCTCTCTCCTCCTTCCTTTCACGTGACTTACGACATTACCCTCCACATCTAATCCCCTACAAACCAACTTATCCCTCCCCCCCGCCCGTTTTTAATTGGCAACTCTCTGATCACCACCAGGTAGTCTGTCCTATAAAAAGTGGGTGCAAAGTGTAAGGTAGCATTCCGAAGACTTTCCCCAATCTAAGGAATCTGAGCCCACGGAGACTCATTTTGCGATCTTGTGGCATATAGCCATGCTGTTCTTGCACTGTACCATACTTATCCAGGTTTTCGTATGCGTAAATCAGTGCCTCATAAATATAGTGACCCCTCTCACATAATCTCCTTCCCATGGTAGTGTGAGAAAATATTCAGTGTCACTGAAGTCGTGATCTGGGCATCGCTGCCCGATATCTCCCACTTCCTTGAAGTCGACAATCCCAGCAAGGATAAACCTGATGGCTCTTCTCTGCAGACTTTGCAACACTCGGGTAGGCATGGTGCGAATCCGTCCCCAGGCCAGTAACCCATCCGCACAAAGTATAGAGCTGTACAAGTGCATGATATGCAAAAGGCATAACACCATGATCAGCATTTTTCAACAGGTTTCAAAAGAAGAACATAAATACCTGAAGCAATTCTCTTACAGACAAATTGTTGAGCATGCGTGTCAAAAGTAAGTTTAGGGTCTAAAGTAATTCCGAGAAACTTTACTTGTTCTGGATTATTGACAGTATTATGTGGAAGAGAGCCCGGTAAGATATATGAACAGTTGAAAATGGAAAAATGTCGGAAAAAAATTGAAACCTTCCATACAGAAAACTTTATATAATGCACAATAAAAATTCTCTCATTCTGAGCCCAAAATTCTGTCACAAAATTATTCTTGATGGACGACCCTAAAAAAACTCATCCTCCATATTTCTATATAGGTTGGCCCCTGTATGGGATATAAAAAAAGAAAGTGAAAAATATTGCCCAGATTCTCATCAAAAAAATGCCTCTCTGCCCTGTGGGAAAAATCAGAATCGCCCTGCTCCCCCCCTCCCTTCCCCCCAAACCCCCCCCCCCCCCCCCCCCCTCCCAACGAGAAAAGACAACCTGTTTCGTTTTCAAGACATTCAGGCTTAGTCGATTGGCTGTGAAAGTCCCGAAAAAAAACCAATCTTCAAAAAACAAAAAAACCGGCCAAAAAAACCCGGGCTAAAACACCGGCCCCAAAAAAAAAACCCCCAGTCACCTACACTGTCAGAACAGAAAAATCCACCGGGGCCCAGCCAACACAAACAAGCCACCCCATTTCGGCCCATGGGATGAAGCCTCCGCGACGGCGCCTCCCCTGTCGCGTGGAGTTGAAAGGGAGAAACTCTCCCGGCGTCTCCCCTGTCCTAGGGACGGGAATGGGGGATCGTCACCCAAACCCCCCGCCGGGCTCCCCCGGCCCCCCCGCCCCCATGTGTCTAAGCTGGATGAATTCAATGTCAAAGTTGATGAGAAAAAGTGTAAATCCTTGATGTTGAGGGTATACATCCTACTACAGAGAAAATTGAATGCATAAAGAAGACACCATCACCCCAAAATATAACTCAGTTAAAATCATATTCAGGGCCCCTCAACTACTGTGGCAAACTTATACCAATGCTTTCATTCTATGTACCTTTGTATGAGTTGTGCTGTTCACAAATAAAATTCCGTTGTACACAGGAATGTGAAAACACCTTTCAGTGCAGTAAAACTCTATTAACATCTTCTGATGTTTCAGTCCTCTATAATCCAAAATTTCCTCTTTATGAAACTTGTGATATTTGTGGTTATGATGTAGGTGCCGTACTGAGCCATCGTATCAATGGTGAGGATAAGCCTATCATTTTTGCTACACTCTCACAAAGCGAAAAAAAGTATTCTAAGAAATGGAAAGTTGAGCTTTGTTTCATAAATATATTTATGGTCCAAGATTTACTCTAATTCCTGATCATGAACTTCTCAAGTTCATTTTTAGTCCAAATAAGGGTATTACAATTACTGCAGCATCCCGTATTACTCGATGGGCTCTCACTTTAGCAGCCTATAACTACAATATTGAATATAAATGTGGGAAGTCAATAGCAAATGCAGATGGATTGTCACGTTCGCCTATGAACAAAACTACAGAAGTAGTGGCATTCACCAATTCTTTCAGTTTAGTAGAAGGAGTACCTTTTAATCTTCAAGACAGCTAAAGCCACTAGTAAATATTTAATTTTGCAAACAGTTATTGACTTTACACTTTCTGGATGGCTAAATATAATTACAGATATAATCATTTGAAACCATTTTAAATAGAAGGTGCGATTTTTCAGTAGAAAACAATTGTTTAATGAAAGGAAACAAAGCAGTTAATCCAAAGGTTCCACAAAAAAAGTACGCTTACTCTTTCACGAATAGCACATTGGTATTGTTAGATCAAAAAAGTTTAAGATCTTATTGTTGGTGGATTGATCAATCAAATGATATAGAAAAGTTCATCATTCACTGTGAAATTTGTCAACGGACACGAAACTCTTCTGGTGAAAGTACTGCTTATTTCAGTTCAGTTTATCTGCTTCTCACAATTTCTCAAGAGTTAGCATAGAATTTATGCAGAAACTCAATCACACGTTTTATATTTCAGTAGACAGTAAATCGAAATGGATCGAAGTGAAAATGATGAATGGCAAAACAACAGCTCAAGATACGATTTTAAAGTTGAAGATTTTTTTCCAGCATTTAGACTTCCAGTTGAGATAATTTCGGATAATGGTCCTCCATTTAAATCAAACGATTTTTTAGTATTTTTGCAGTCGAATGGTATTGAATCTTTGAAATCCCCACTTTATCACCCATGTAGCAATGGAGCTGCGGAAAGAGTAGTTCAAACTGTCAGAAAAGGATCAAACAAGGCTCTCTTTTTTGAAAGGGGAGAGATTATCAATAACAATAATATTAGGTCAAGAATATTGAATTTCTTATTCACATATAGAAATACGCCATACGCGTCAACATGATTAATGCTTGGTTCATAGACCAAACTTTCACTTTCAATTGGAAGTGTTTTGTGAGAACTTTCTTGGAGTTGAAGTGAAATATGAAGTAAAAGAAAAAGTGTGTTCACATAATTCATTTGAGACACACCCACGTACTAGGTTTGATTTATTGAAACCTTTATTTGAGAGTAACCTTAAACCTTCGAATAATTGGGAATTCGTTACTAATAAAGAACTCTATTCACCGAATCAACCAGTCTATATGAGAAACTTCATAGAAGTTTATAACAAAAAAGGGAAATAGTGAAGATTTTAAGTCATTCAACATATGTTGTTCAAACTCATAACGATGTTATCAAACTTGTACATTGTAACGATATTCGTCCGAACTCTGCAGACAATGTACATGTACCTGAAATTTCATACAGTGATAGTAGTAATGTTCCGAATAAGTTGGATTATTCAAAGAATGCTAATCTACCATTTTCTACTACTAATCATTCAGGAAATTATTCCAAAAATGATGAATCTGCTGGTTCCACTATTGTAAAAGAAACATCAGAAGTAAATTCTGTTAAAGATGTGAATAGCCAAGTCTCAATAAACGTAGATGAGCCCAGTACTTCTAATGTTTCTCATTCACCTCATCAAAAAACCAGTAGAACTGGATATGTGAATAATCTTTAGTAGGAGGGGAATGTTGTGTATGATATTGAATAATTGTCAACACTGTTTAAGGATATGTTACTAGGTTGACAAATGAAGTAGCATGAGAGAATAACAATGTTGGCATTCGAAGAAAAAACAACATTCACTTCTTTGGTAAGATTTTCAAAAAATATCAGCCAAGATATCAATGTGGTTACCATTATCTACCTCTCCTCCTAAGGAAGAGCTTTCCAAAGAAGATACGAATAAAGTTCGATTGAAGTATATATTGGTTACTTCGGCAACGCAGCCGCGTATTTATTCGAATAAGGGTAAAGATGCTGTCAAGATCATTGCTTCACCATTTCGTTATATTCTCAAGTACGTATATGTGAATCAGAATGGTGCGATTCCTCAGACTTATATATCTCCTGATTCATATACCGCGCACAGATTGAAGTTTACACTTGGTTCATATTCATTTTATGCGTGTAGATATTATCATTCCGCCAAGGTCTGTGCCCATCTGCAGACTTTCGTACATATTTATACATTTACAAGCCATTTATATCATTCCTGGAAACAAAATATTTCAACGACTCGACATCGGAGCTATGTTCAGAATTATTGAAATTTCATCTTAAGCGCCGAGAAAACTGACTCGAATGATTTTGATTCTCAACCTTCCGTAATATGTGCTGATTTCTAATCCAGTTCCAGGTTGGAAAGAGACTAATTGTTCACTCAGAAGAAGACGGGGTCGGAAAAAACTCTTCCAAGCTCTTTCTATTCACTCATTCAAAACGTTATTTGCTCATCAAAATTCACGAAGTGTTTATATTTCCTCATCTAACTTGTATCTTCCAACACTAATACAAGCCAAGCCAAGCATGATGATATTGGGGCTATCACGCTCTACCTCAATAAAGAACGCACAAAAAATATATATGTAGGTACTCACTAGCTCAAAACTCAATCGTCTTCAATAACTTGAGATTCAATCAGTTTTCGAGGGTTAAACGTTACAACTTCAACAGCCATATTCTAAGGTACATCATCCGTCATTCGTCAGGGCCAGTCCATTTTCACTATTCAAATTGCCGCCAATATCTCAGTGAGTAATCCAAACTCTACATATTTCCACCAATTCTCGTGACACAACTGAGATTTGTTATAATATATTATTATCGGTATTCCGAACGGATTCACATTTTCAACTTCTGCGTGAGTAATACTTTATTACTCAACGAGGAGGATAAGTGGCCAATTGCGCTCGAGCGAAAATTGTGAACACAAGGCGTTAGCCGAGTGCGGCAATTCGCGAGTGCACGTAACTAGCCATATCCTCGAGTTGCGTACTGTACTTTTTCTACGACCATGATGAGGTGATTTCTGCTGGTGTAGCACAAATGTTTTCGTTATTCCTCATTTTCAACGATCAACAAGACACTGGATGACAGCAAGGAGGTAAAAAAAAATGCTTGCCTCATGGATATAACTAGATACAGTATCCACGAACTGTTTTCAATTCAATTTTAAAAAAAATGTTGAAAGAAAAACAGCTGAATTTGATTTTCGGGCAATTGAATGTAGTCATGGGATCAAGTTTATCAGGTGAAATGTTACATATCCCATCATTTTGAAAAAACAATTCCGGAAGCGGCCACCATTAATTTAAAATACACGTGTATTCTAACGGACAAAAAAACTATATGTACCGTTTCTTCCTTGTGGTACAGAAATATAACGTTGTTGATTGATCAGCCATTTCATCAAGTACATTCTAACCTGGTTACCTCATCGTAGACAACTGCTTTTTTTAATGGTATTGTCTCGGACTTCCATTGTTTATATTATCAAATCTATTGGAACCTGTTGCTGGGAACGACAGGATGAAAAGATAAATCAAATAAGGTGATCAAATCCAAACAAAACGTTGAAATGGATTTTTTGGTCAGAACTAAATAAAATGTTCGATTGACCATGAAGCAAATAATGTTGTGACGAAAAAAAATTGAGGCATCGAATATGATATATTAGTCAAAATAGTCAAAAAAAAATGTAAATAAAGGAATAAATGAAATAATATGGTGACAAGAAAATTGAGATATCGAATGTTTGAAATATTAGTCAGAAAATGTAAATAAAGATATAAATGAAATAGTACGAATGAATCTTCAGAAGAACGGCTATTCGAAAATTAGATATTGGCCAGGACGGAGCAAAGGAACACCAAGGAGGTATTGGAACAAGTTCTTACCATCCCCTACGTGGGAGGACTTTCAGAGAGGATCAAGAGGATAGAAGGGAAATACAACACCATTAACTGCGTTTACCGGATACCATACGAATGTGGCAAATCCTACATCAGAGAAATCAGAAGACCATTGGAAGTGAGAATGGGCGAACACAAGAAAAACACACAACGAGGAGAAACCATGAAATAAAAATAGCGGAGCATGTTAGGAGAAACCATCACAGCTTCAAATGTTCTGAAGCCGAGGTCATTCCTAAGGAGGAGCACTGATTCAAGGGGAAATTCAAGGAAATCGCCTACATTCTCAACGCAATCAGTCACCCCAGTGTGGAGATCCGGAATGTGTAGAGGCCGCTTATTCAAGGCATGGACCGACTTCGACTCGATGAGGGAGAATCTCGCACCAATACATCAATTTCCCGATAAAAAATCGATCAGCACGCTTCTAGTAGTAGCACCCACTCGCCTCATTGTTAGCACCGGCCCTTCCCCCCAATGGAGAACTCGGGGCTCTATAACCGACCACACCTCGGATTTTTTTACTAATTTTTTTTACTAATATTTCATATTCGATATCTCATTTTAATTGTGATAACATTAGTTGCTTTGATCAATTAAACCTTCAATTTATTATTATCCTTTCATTCTTAGCAACAGGTTTCAAAAGTGTTGATACTACAGACAATGGAAGTCCGACCATTACCATTCAGCAACGAACATTGTCAACAACATTCAGGCAAATGCTTTTTTCTTGCTGAAACGGTTCTAGGCGAATTTAGTGAATACTCAAATGAGTTTGTTAGATAATATTTCATTTATAGTTCTCACAGAACTAAGAGAAAATTAGTTGATTGAAGAGTGATCAAAAGTGGCTCTCGGTAGTTTTATTTTCGACCGAATATTTAATGTTCACAGTGGATATGTGCACCAGAACATTGTTTCAGACTCAAGTATTTTGAGCCGCTAAAACGAGAATCAGAAGTTAAATCGTAGCGCTCCCCCTTCGATCCGAAGTTATCTTTCTTCAAAGTATAAGATATCGCTTGAAAAAATGATCGGAAACACGCACACCTTTCAATTGTTCAGATGTTTGGTAGCACTGGTACACATCATTCCACCTTCTACATCACCTTTTACCCAATTTGGAGGTTACATAAAAAAACGCGTGTTCCATAAAAATTGCTTTTCCGGCTACCTCCATCCAAAGTATACATTTTCCGGCCTCATTGTAGGGAGGAAAAGTAAAAGTGACGTTGTGTTACGTTATCAGTTATAGTTATTTATGTGTCAAGGGCGTAAAGTAGGCTTTCATGGAGCGAGCGACAGCGTCGCCTAGGTCAATAAAAGCAAATTACGCCCGAAATACGTACAAGATTCCATGCACGACCGGTATATTTGATGCCATGTAGATAGATACCTCTTTTATCTGAAACACGATGGAAATACATCAAGGCTGCCGTGAGGCTGTATATTCATATCATATCGAAAACAGAAATAATCAAGAAGTGATGGAATGAATGTTACCATGGCAACTTAGTCATTTTTTTCGAAATAAGATTATTCAGGCTAGTAGCCATATTTGTTGTCAATTTTTGTGATCACAGATAATTTATTAGTGATTTGAAAATAGATTCAAGCGAGGAAGGAAGTGTGAATCGTATTCCACCAGAAATAAGTAAAGCAGCTGAGGATGCAAAATTGAGTATATTGCCAAGTGAATCCAAGAAAATATACGACAAAGTGTATGAAGAATTTGTGAGGTGGTGCAACGGGAATAAATGTAAAAAATAAGATCGACATTGCATCACAGGAATATTTGAAGGATTGTTATATTCAAATAAGCCATCACGAAACATAGATATCCTGAATTATATAGGAAGGCTCATTATGAGTTACCTATAAGTACAATAGATATATCTATAGTCTGATGGTGATTGATGGATTCGCGACTTGTAATGGGCACTCGTTCATACTTGAGATATATGTTTCAATAATACTGCATTTGATGAAACCATCGGAATATATATTTCAATCGATATGAGATTGAAATTCACTGTAGCGCCTTCCGCAGGCACTAAAGATGCTACTTTACGCCGGCAAATCATGGCGATAAAGTGCTACTTCGCGCCCGGTCATGCATAAATTAATTTATACGGCATTGACGACCTACACTATATTATATTATATTAATAGAAATTTTATCGTTTATTTATAGAACACCCTGTATTTTGTAAAATGATAGAAATCAGTGAAGAAGTTGAGATATTATCAAGAAGGACCTGAATATATAAAGAAAATGAAAGTTAAACGTCAAATATTATAATAGAGCAACAGCAATACGCTATAATCATGATTTCGCAGAAGTTGCATGTGACTTCCGATAGCGCAACGAGTTGATGCACCGCTCACTGATGGAGACAGGCTTGAAAGTGTTGGCTCAAATCCGGCGTCGACAGCCCTTATTTTTTATTTTTTTTTGTTTCGTAGGCTGTCTTCATTTACGGAATTCCGGTACGATGCTATACTGTACCTAATTCTTAGTTTTAGTTCTTCAATAAATTTTGTTCATTAGTGTCATAAATGAATTATTTAAGAATGACTTGTTATTTGAGGGAGGCGGAAAAAGTATATCTTTTACTTTAGATCCGTGTTCAGCACCTCAAACTACGAGTACGTGAGGCGGTACCAATGTTCTCTTCGGAACTAGGTGCTGCCCGATGAATGAACTTCTACAGAGAAGATAATAATTTCCTAGAACGTCTGTGAAATGAAAAACCACTGGCCACCAGATGCGGATCTCAAATGTTTTCGACTCTGCGCCTACGCATTTTCAATATGTTGTTTATTTCACTAGAGTTGAGCATAACAAAGAATAAGAAATCCAGTTGCTAAATAGAAAATTAATCCATACCCATTCATTGCCTTTTGGAAATAATCAAACATATTATGAATGTCAACTACATTAAACTCCAATGGATTAATAACAGTTTCCTCAATCACTCCAGAGCACAGAAAGACACCCCTCAATCAAACATTATAGAAAAAATCAGAATGTTCAAAGGGTTGATTTTGTATTCTGTTTCCTCCACTATTCTCATATCTTGTCGGAGAAAACTTCTTGCTCGCTTTCGTTACCATTCGAGGCAGGAAAGAGATCAGCTGTTTTCTCGGGTTTCATTCCGTGTTCTGTGGTTTTGATCCTCTGAAAGATTATTATCGAGACGTTTCGGCAAAGTATCATTTGCCATCTTCTGGGTGATGTCTACAGTTTCGACCTCCGAACTCGAGTTCGACTCAGTCAGGGTGATAAAAAACATTTCTTTCAAGATTTTCTGGAGTAAACTTCGACATTTTCTCGAATGATCACTTCAAATTAGGCAAGTACAACAAATTCAATGGTACGCACGATACAAACTAATTCATTTTTCTCCTTCTTTCAGAGTCAAGCCTTTTTCAACCCTTCAGAATTATTTTTCCTCCGTCACTGATATAATACGAGACAGAATTAATCAATGTTCTTTCATTCAATATCTTTTTGTTGTCTTGAAGTTTTTCATCTACTTGTAGGAGCTATAATGAAAATATTAATGCAAACATTCTCCAGTTACCGCAAAACATAAATAAATTCGACCAGCACATATTCTCACAAACTTTGAAGGGTTATTCTTTGAAATATTTCAAGACGAAAAGTTCATATAAATATAATGTCCCAAACGGAAATACACGGTGATATTTTTTTAGAGATTTTGATTTTTTTTTATTTTTGCAATAATTATAAATGAAAAATATATTGGTCAAACAAAATTTGAAAATACGAAAATCTCTACACACAAAAGTGATTGTAGGAATATGAGACAGAATTAATGTGCAACTAAACATTCTATTGAAAATGATCTTTCTATTGATTACGATAATAAAAAAATTGTTCATATTGAAAAAACTTATATAATGAGAGCCTCAGTAAAATTTACTCAATTCTGTTAAACAACTGACTACATCCTGTATATAACTGTCGTCAATGAGAAGAATACTATGAATTTCAGAATTGATACCTTCACCTTTCATTGTCAAATTTTGCAGTTCTCATGTTGTATCTAATCACTTTATTCATTAAAAAAACACTCAATTGGTACACGTATGTAACTCATATTTTTAGAAACTGGTATTTATAATGATTCTCCTCAATTATTATCCGACTAGGTCCGATATTATTGATGATTATATCATTAACCTCTCTCAAAGGTTGTATCCTGCCCGTCCAGGTATTAGGTAGAAATTGATGTTTTCACGAATCTTCGATATGCAAGATGAATTTTCCAGGTTTATTTGCTGGAGTCCGATGCTGGAATCATATTTCTTTTCGAAGAGAAATGATCTGATAATCCCACTCATAGCTCAACCATATCCTGCAGATATTATCATGTCAGTTCCTATGGAAGTTTCTTCATTCATTATTTCTCCTTAAAAAGTTAAGTCAAAGTCGTTTCAATGAGTAAACCATAACTCCATAACATCATAAATTGAAGAGTAATACAATTTTTATCCTTCCCTTGGTATTTTTTTAACATTACGGAACGTCTTTCTTGTATTAACGGAACGGTGAAAAATTATTTTTCATCAATCATTTTCTCACAATTTCCTGTTCGATTTTCACTGACAATGGGTTATTCGCAAAACCGCGACACGTGTTTCGCTATACAATAGCTCAATCAAGCAGTATCCTGCTCGAGGAAGCTGAACCTGAATACTGAACCGAGTAACAGTGCATTCAGAAGTAGTTATAGGAATATATGTGCCTCGATTTATCCATGTGACACTGGGAAGCTCAAGGGATAATTAGCTCTGGGAAAACATGCTCATCTGAATTGGCATTTGAAATATAATTCTGGTGAGGACTTTTCAGACTTCATTAAACTTTATTCATTATTGCGAATTATTAAAACATCTATGAATGATATACATATGTTGAAACGGGCTATTTTTCTTGATGTTACCTATTTTTGAACAAAGGGATTGGAACTTTTGGTTAAAAAGTTGAAACTTTTTGTTGAGAAATCTGTAACTCCAACACGAAGCTGATATTTTAGAACAATATTATTCGTACTCGAAGCGCGTAATCTTGTTACTATCTTCAGGAGGAAAAAACATATACCAGTTATATCAGTTTTCTTCTCCTGAATGAATGCGCGTCAAGTACAAAAGTTACTACTTTGAGGAAGAAAAAGCAGTTCTTCAGATGCCCTCTACTGTTTGTACTAGGTACAGATGCGCTCAAGGACTCCCTAGAGGTATATACAAAATGATGATTCTACTTCTCAGTCTTCGCACTTTCAGTGCATTTCAGCCTGTGATGTAGGAAAACTTGCAAATGGAACTATATACTCGAGAACCTCTCTTTTCGTGACGTCTCGACAGCTCTGTATAGACTAATTATTCTTAATGGATCGCATGCAATTAGATAACCGTTACATAAAGTAGTAATATAATACCGGCAAGAAGAACAATATCAAGTTCATGGTTGTTCGAGATCTCGAGATGAGATTCAGAAAATTCTCATAAAACAAGAACGCACATTATCGCGAATAAATAACATAATTAAATTTAAATATTTTAATTGCACATAGTTCGCAGACCTGAGTTCTCGTACAAACAATTGCAATGAGAAGGCATGCGAGCAATTCGGCCGGATTGATGCACAACTCCGTGGCATCCTGGCAAGAATACGTGGCGCCACATGTAATCAGAGAACTATGCCCAGTGTACTGTGTCATTGCATACAGGGCGTCTCATGGTTTTGTGGTTGGTATGGCGGTATATACTTTGCGACCAACATGTCTAATTGGTGAAGAATGCAGAATTTTTTTTATTCAAAGTAAATTTGATATTGTTTTTCACTGACAAGTAGTGTGGAACGATTGAAGTATTTTGAGGAAATTGCCGGACATTCAATACCAAAAGTTTATCAAGGGTTCTTCATCAATGAGACTCTTACTGAAAATGGAACATAACAATAACATCGAAAAAACATTTTTTTTTGATCACATTGAAATATTCACTTTCTTAGAAATATGTTATGTAAATGAAATAACATTCTAATAAATGTATGAAATATTATTCTCGGTAACAACGAAAAAATGTTTTTTCACAACAGCTAGTCGTATATGTAATAACAATAGTCGTGGCCGATTTTAAGACACAATTAGGGGTAAGGTTAATCTTTCGGCTTTGTATAATAACAGTTCTTTAGGCTGTGATCTTGCCAAGTGCCGCTATTTGAAGTCAAAATTTGCAGTTACAAGGCTTTGGTGATAAACAAGTGATCAGACAACCGATGAAGCTAAGAGTAAAATGTTTGGTTTTCATTCGGAACGGCTAGTTTCGGAAAAAATCAGTTATTTCAAGCTCTTTTTTTGCATAAAACACGAATCTCAAGTCAAAACGCGTTGCTGTCGTTTCCTAAGAGAGTTATGGACAATGAAAATATTTGGTGAAATAGTGTTGAATAAGTTGGAATCAGATGTAAAAGAGGAGGTCGATCAATTGTAGTTTCGTTGTATGTAAAAAAAGTAGGGAGAATGTATATGAACTGTAAATGGCCCACAACTTCCGAAAGAATGGAGAACCACGCATTTTTAATTGAAATTTGAATTTTCCACTGGAGAATAAACCATGTGACACCTAATAATAATATATATTTTGATTAATAATTTTCCGATGCAGCTAAGAACTGTTTTACGCACCCCATAGTCCCAGAGGCGGAATAGAGGTCGACCTTCACCCATCTGTTTACCCGATGAAACATATTTTTTATACGGTTTTATAAATGGACGAATACACCTATAATGGCTTGCATATCGAAATGTGGTCCAGACTATATACAGTGAGATTCAAAAATTTCCACACTATCGAAAACTTTTTTATTATCGACTTGTCAGAAAATTTGTTTTCAAAGTTTCAAATTTTCGAACAGTGTACAAGGAAGAACGAAAAATGAAATTTGGATGAAGAATAAAATGTTGAGAAGATCATGCAGTGCGTAACATTCAATACATTATGCTATATCATTTTTTTTGTGTTTGGAGATTATTTTATTATTCTGTATCTGGGATACTGATGTTGATTTTCAACGTTGATGTTGCTTTTGACAAATAAAAAAGGTTTTGCAAAGTTTTTCTCAATATTCCTCAAAATATTCAAAAGGTTATGGGCCCAGTTCCATGCTAAGTAGTTTTGATCCAGAGATGAATAAATTGCAACTTGAAATTTTGAAAAGCGAACATAAAATAGTTATAATCGAAGATGGACAAAATCCCAAAGTTCGAGAGATTACATGGCAAAACAAATTTTCATTCCTGGAAGACAATGGTATTTGCATATATGGACTTGAATAATCTATATAAAATCGTTACTCAGGATGAGAAAGATCCAGCCAAAACACCTCGTTCAAGTGAGATATCCGAAGCCGAATATACACAAAAATGTGAAGATTGGAGATATAGACATTCGTTGGCACGAGCTTTCATATTATTCAACGTTGATTCAGACATCGTCAGTCAAATAACTTGTTATTCTGATGCCTGTGATATGTGGAAGGCACTCAATGATATTTATGACAAGAGATGTGAATATTCATTACATGCTCTCGTCAAATCTCTAGTGGGTATCAAATGCGGAACCAAATTTGATATTCCAGAACATATCTCAAAATACAATGAACTTTGGGCAAGATTAATCGAGAGAACAGCAAAAAACTCTGAGAATGACGACGTGATTGACTCTCTAGAAGCTGCTTTGCGCCCTTTAGCAACTTCTACCAAAGCGAAAGGTTCATTTTTTCTCACCACATTGCCCGATGAACTAGACAATATAGTGGACAATTTGAAAACGAAACCAAATTTAACATATGATGATGTATGTTCCCGATTGATGGAGTTATCCATGTCATCAAAACCTGAGGAGAACGAAGCGTTTTTCGTCAAGCGAGGCAGAAGATCCAAAGTCACTTTGGAATGTTCTTTTTGCAAAGAACACAAAAAATGGTATAAGGGTCATTCTGTTGAGAATTGCCGAAATATCAAGAAAAAAGCTGAAAATGCTCATTTGGGTTGTGAATCTGACGATGGCGATGTAGCATATCCTGCAATACTTTCTGATTATGATGGATCAAAGTGGATTTTTGATACCGGTGCTTCATCACACATGTCTGGGAATAAAGATCTTTTCACAAATCTTCATCCTCATGTTGGATTCATCAGACTTGGAAACGATAAAAGAATAAATGTTACTCATATCGGTGAAGTTAAGCTCCAGGCATTACTACCCTCAAACAGAATCGAAAATATTATTCTCCATGATGTTTTATACTCCCCTGAATTGAAATGTTCTTTGATATCATGGGAGAGGATACGAGAAAAGGGTATTACTGTGAAGGGTGACGAAAAAGAAATAACCCTGTGGAAAAATGGACGAATAATTGGATGGGTAGTCTCCAACAACAAAGAACAGATATTTCAACAACCGAATGGATTTAGTAACGATGTAGCCAATGTTAGTATTGCTTCATGGCATCGTAGATTAGGCCATTTACCTGTGGATATGTTCAATCGCCTTGAGAAAGTCATTGCCGATCCTCATATTCTTCCAAAACATCGTCCAAAACTGAATTGTGAAGCTTGTGAAAAGTCAAAGTCGACAAGAAAAGTCTCCAAAGAACCTGGAAATGTTTGTATCACAATTTTGGAAAAAATTCATTCAGATGTGGCCGGCCCCTTTTCCGTTCCATCCATCAGAGGAAGTCGGTATTATGTATCCTTCATAGATGAACATTCGAGGTACACTGAAGTTGCATTCATAACTCATAAATATGAAGTTGAACAGAAAGTCATCGAATACATTACTAAAATGGAGCGACAAACTGGAAAAAAGGTACTTGCATTCAAGACTGATAATGAAGGAGAGTATAAATCTAAGGCTTTGGAAAATTTCTTCAAATCTGCTGGAATCAAAAATGAAAATTCCATCCCGGGAGTACACGAAACCAATGGGTTGGCTGAACGATTCAACATAACTATCACCACTATGTCCAGAACCAGTTTAATAGACTCACAATTACCGCAATTCCTTTGGGCGGAAGCAGTTGCTCATGCAGTTTATGTTAAGAATCGGCTTCCTCATTCATTCCATGAGAAAACACCCTATGAATTATTTTTTGCGAGAAAACCTCATATATCACATTTGAGAAGTTTTGGGCATCCAGCTTACATACACATCAACCAAGAGAATCGAGAAAGAGGTAGCAAGTTTTCTCCAAGAGCTGCAGAAAGTGTAATGATTGGTTATGGTGAAAAAGCCGGTTGGTATAGATTTTGGACGAATAAAAAAGTTGTGATATCAAGAGATTATAAGTTCAAATCAGAAGATGACGTAATTGAAATTCAACCATTCGAAAGAAAATTCTCAACAAATGTTAATTCCAATCAGTCACTTCCATGTCAACCATCCACATCAAGCCACAATAGTGAAGAAAACGAATCAGAAACAGAAATTTTGGGACATGATGTAAGTGTCACAAAAAGTTCTGAAATGTCAAATACTCTTTCACCAGCACGAAAAAGTTCTCGTCGGCATATCCCACCAAAATATCTTGAAGATTATTGTAAAGTAGCCTCAGATGATCCTTCATCATACTATGAAGCTATTTCATGTCCGGAATCTACAAGCTGGTTGAAAGCTATTGAAGAAGAATTGGAATCAATGAATAAAAACCATGTTTGGGATATTATCAAGAAACCAGAAAAGGCCCGTGTTGTTGGCTGTAGGTGGATTTTCGAAAAGAAAATATCCGAAAAAGGAAATGTGAAGTATAAGGCAAGGTTAGTTGCTCAAGGTTTCAGTCAGATCCCAGGACTTGATTTCGACGAAACATTTGCCCCTGTGGTACGCTACGATACAATAAGGATTCTTTTAGCTCACTGCATTCATCAGAATATGATAGCTAAACAATACGACATTAAAACCGCATTTCTGAATGGTGATATCGACTGTGATGTTTTTATGAAAATACCGGATGGACTGGAAGAAGATGCAGAAAATATATGCCATTTGAAGAAGAGTATTTATGGACTTAAACAGTCTCCGAGACAATGGAATCAGAAATTGATCTCAGTGCTGAAAACAATACGTTTGATACAATCTCCAACAGATCCTTGCATGTTTGTATCAGGAGATGGACAGCAAATAGTGGCAATCTATGTCGACGACTTGTTGGTTCTTGGATATAAATTGGCACAGGTACAAGAAGTTGAGGATACTCTCAAAAAAAATTTTGAAATAACTTCGTTTGGTACACCCAAATGCTTACTTTCAATCCAAATTTCATGGTATGAAAATCGAGTCACATTATGTCAAGAAATGTATATTTCAAAAATTCTTGACAGATTTGAAATGTCGAATTGCAAACCGCTATCAACTCCCATGGATTGTGGAACAAAACCAGAAAAAGGAAAACCAGATGAAAAGCGTACTGATAAAACTGCATATCAATCAAGAATTGGAAGTTTATTGTATCTTGCTGCAGGTACAAGGCCTGATATAATGTACGCAGTGAATATTTTATCCCAATTCAGTTCAGACCCCACAGAAGCTCATTCGAATATGTTGAAACATATCTTCAGATATTTGAAAGGATCATCTCAAAGAAAACTTTCATACAAAAGAACAGTACAGCCTATTATTTGTATGTATACTGATGCCTCTTATGCAAGTGTCGAAGCTAGGAGGTCTCAAAGTGGTTATATAGGATTCTATGGAGAAGCTGCTGTAACATGGACTTCGAAAAAGCAGAGAAGTGTTGCTGTTTCGTCCACTGAAGCAGAATATATGGCATTATCTATATCGTGCAGGCAGGTGATGTGGATATCGTATTTGATGAGAGATTTGAAGGAAAATATATGTCCTTTATTGTTATGTGACAAGCTTTCGGCAAAATCTTTATTGCCTTCCTCAGGACGTCTATAATACATAACAATTTATCATATGATGATATATCAGGAATGGTTACTTACTAACGTGAGATTGAATAATATGAAAGAGGCAAAAATTGAACATGAAGGTGACGTTTAAATGAATTTAGACATATGATATATGTCATGTTCCGATATTGCTGGTATTACTGGCCACAGTAAGCATTTTCGGAACGCTTGTTGCAGTGATAGTAATCTACTGCTGATGATATCGGAACGGATCGCCATCGGACATCAGTCAAAGCAACTGTCAGCGGTGACAGGTGTGACGTACCCTATCTTATTTCAAAATGAATTAAATATTGGAAGAGATATTAAGCAATAGCGATACGGAAGTAAAAAATTCAGAGAGATCAAGTTCTGATAGTGAGTCTTTAGAGAATAAAATGACTGAAATTATAACCCTCGACAAAATTAGAGGTAAATTCAAAATGTAGTAGGTTTTTATACCCCTAAGATTTTCAAACAACATTT